>OX578154.1:94299844-94374844 GCA_951213105.1 Amaurobius ferox
TTTTTTAATTCAGTTCATTCATACAATACTATAATATTTCTTTTATTTAAAAATTGAAGACCATGGAGGTACAACGTTATGCTTAAAACTTAATCAAAGAAATCGTCTTTCTCTTTGTAAAATCAATGAATATGTTATTCATATCAGCTATATTGCAGACTCCATGAGCTAAATAATTTTGCGTTAAAGAAATGCAGCAATTCTTATACAACTTATTCTACATATTTTGCTGTTTACATTTTCCATAAGTGAAAATTAGGCTTCGTTGTAGAAATAATCAAAGTTGGATGATCACTTAAACTCAAATATATTGTAATTGCTTTGTTTCAGTATGTAGATGCACAAAATTTAAGCAAAAATAAAGCGGTTTTAGGACGGATACAACACTCAATATGAATTAAAAAGAACTTTAAAATCACGATTTTGACACAATATTTTATTTTGAAGTGCGTTACGTGATCTCTTCATATAATGGTCATGTGATCGCTTCATATAGAAGGTGTAATTATTTTAATTTTTATTAAAAGACTACTGAATATATTTTGCTGAAATTTTTTTTATATATTTTATGGGATAATTTGAATATTTCTTAAAATTTTCGAAGCAATTTGAGAATTTTAAATCCGCTTAAAAAATGTTTGAAAAATTAGGACCCATAGGATTCAATGTATTTCAGTTCTTCAACACGGGTTCAATCCAAAACTAATGGGGTGTTATTATTCATTTATAGTCCCATAGGTCCCACAGACCGTCCGAACAACATACTGAAATATCGTTTTGATAAAGTCATTTTTACGGCAATTATCGTTCTAACGGACAAACAGACAGACAGACAGACAGAATGAATGAATAAAGTAATAAACACTTTTCAACTTTGTTGTAAAGTGTTAACAAAGCCATAAACACTTTTCAACTTTATTGTAAAGTGTTAAATATAAGCATTCTTCTTCTTCTTCAATGGCCTGACAGCCCAGGATGGGCCCTTGCCTTCCGCAGTATAGAACTCCAGGCTCCCCTATCCCTGGCCAAAGACCTCCAGTTCAAAACTTTTAAAATTTTAAAGTCCTTTTCCACACAGTCGAGCCATCTGAGTTTAGGTCTTCCTCTTTTACGGGTGCCGAATGGTCTGGCAGAGAAGATCTTTTTTGTTGTACGGCTTTCGGCCATCCTGCACAGGTGACCCACCCATTTAATTCTCTGAATCGTGATGTAATTGACTATATCTGGTTCTTTAAAAGACTTATAAAGTTCTGAGTTAGTTCTTCTTCTCCAGATGTTGTTACAATTTAAGCCACCAAAAATACCTCTCAAGATTTTTCTCTCAAAAACAGAAATGATGTCTTTAACTTTTTCTGTCATTGCCCAAGTCTCAGCAGAATAGGTAAGAATGGGTCTGATTAAACTTTTGTATATTATAATCTTCGTTTTTCTGCTGATGAAGTCAGACTTTAAGTACCTTTTAAGGCCGAAAAAACATCGGTTAGCAGCTGTAACTCTACCACAAAATATAAGCATTAAGAAGATGAAAATTCACCTATGGTAGTTGTACATTTCTCCAGAACTTGCAATTTCCTAAAAACGCAAAATTTTATTTTTATACGTCCCCCAATTAAAAAAATTCAATAGTAAAATCTACGTTATTAGTTACGATTAAAGAAAGTTACCCGACTCCTAACGGTGACAAATTAGCTAAGATACTGATAACTGAATTCTTGATTTATTCCGTTTAGCCTGAACTGCAAGTGTAAAAATTTAACTTCCTCTGAGAGTAAATATGATGGAATTCTGCAAATCTATTTGAAATAAGACAAGACAGATCAATCATGCTTAAAGTATTGATTATGAAACACTTTCCAACTTCAATGTAACTTTAGTTAAAAATCTCTAAAATGTGCTATACATTCCTCGGTAATATTTTAAAACTTATCACAATACTACACTAATTTATTATATTTGAAAACTTAAACCTTCACCGAAAAAAAGGAACTTCATTCAAATGACGGCATTGAAATATAAATTGCCTGGTTTAAACATCTCTAAAATGCGATACATTCCTCGGAAATATTTTTAAAACTATCATAATACTACGATAATTTATTATATTTGAAAACTTCATCGAAAATTACTGAAATTCATTCAAATAACATCATAGAAAAAATAACAAGCCTGGATCTCTCTATAGAAACAGTATTTCATTCATAGCATTTTCCCATTCACTTCATTCATCACAATACTATAATAATTTATTTTATATAAAAATTAAGACCATGCAGCTACAAGTAATTAAACTCTATGTTTAAAACTTCATCGAGAAATATCGTCCTTCTCTTTGTAAAATCAATGAATCTTTCATTCATATCAGCTATGCAGACTCCATGGGCTAAATAATTTTGTGTTAAAGAATTACAGCAATTCTAATACAAATCATTCTACATATTTTGCTGTTTACATATTACATAAGTGAAAAATAGGCTTCGTTGCAGAAATAATCAAATTTGGATGATCATTTAAACTCAAATATATTGTAATTGCGTTGTTTCAGTATGTAGATGCACAGAATTTAAGCAGAAATAAAGTGGTTTTAGGACGGATACAACACTCAATATGTATTAAAAAGAACTTAAAAAATACCGATTTTGAAACAAGATGGATGCCATATATCATTTTGAAGTGGGTCATGTGATCTTTTCATATCATGGTCACGTGATCGTTCTATATAAGAAGTGTAATTATTATTTTAATTTTAATTTAAAAAAACTACTAAATGTATTTCTCTGAATTTTTTTTTATATATTTTATGGAACAATTTGAATATTACCTAAAATATTCGAAGCAATTTGTGAATTTTAAATCCGCTTAAAAATGTTTGAAAAATTAGGTGCCATAGGGCTCAATGTATTTCATTTTTTCAACTCGGGTTCAATCCAAAACTAATTTTGTGATATTATTCATTTATATTCCCATAGGTCCTACAGATCCTCTGAACAACATACTAAAATTTCATTTTGATTAAGTCATTTTTAAGGCAGTTATCGTGCTAACGGACAGTCAGACTGATAGACAGACAGACAGACACACAGACAGAATGATTGAACAATGAAATAAACACTTTTCAACTTTGTTGTAAAGAGGTAAAAACACAAAATTGACATTTGCTATCATTTAATCTTAGATAATTTATTTATTACTGGACTCTTGCAATCGAAATAAAAATACATGATACTATAATTAGAATATTCTAACAACTATTTTACCGGGTAATTTTCTAATTGGAATTATTTATGGAAATAATGTCAATGGATACAGTATCTCTGGCTGAAATCGGTGCTGTACGAAAAATGTAAATATTTTAGACGTTTATACTTTCAAGCCTGACAGATGTAAATATAAACAACTTTAACTTGTTTTGTCAGATATAGGTTACCGTTTATGAATATATAAAAATAATTTCAATATTTTAAAATTTTGAACATATTTTCTTGAAAAATTTAAAAGGTTTTATCCGAACAAATTTTTTCTTCATTGTCTTCAAAGCGAAGCTTCAAGCGAAATACCTTTTAAACAAAAAAAAAACTTCAATATAAACAATAATAGACATAAATGTTCAGTAGGAAATCCAGTTTCTAGATCAATAATTTTGTTTTCAAAGAAGTTGTGAAAGATTTTTCGGGGAATTGTCTTGTCAAATTCCAGAAAATTAAAAATTTTTCGTGTTTCGTGTTTGTAATGCTTATATCTCAAAGACTAAATGTGCTAACTATAAACTATAAGAAATAATTTGTAACATTTATATTATTGACTTTTGGATCGGTTCTTAATTTTCGAAACAAAGGGCTTAGTATTTCGGTATTTTAATTTTTTGAGCTATTTTGAAAATGTGGCTCTAATTTCAGCCTTTTATAATTACTTTCCTTATATACATAATGTATAAGGAAAGTATTGTGACGGGGTCGAAAATTCGAAATCGAGTTTTCGACGGGAGAGCACGTTTCAAGCATCCCTGATCACGAATCAAACATTTTTGAAGTGATGTCTGTGTGTGTGTGTGTGAAAGTATGCGTGTGTGTTTGTGTGTCAGTGAGTCTGTGGAGACGATAACTGACGAACGAATGGACCGATTTAAACCAAATTTGGTACAAAAATTACAATCCGTAAACACTGGAAGCCTATTGTTTTTATACGCAATCGAATGTTAAGAACACCCCTAAATTTTCGAATGAAATTTTGAAAAAATAGTCAAAAAATCAAAACCACTCATAAAGTTACGCAAATAGACATTTCTTATGTAATTTTTCGTTAGAAAACGATTGACATAAATTTTAGAACGCTAACATGAACCGTTCTCGAGATATTGCACATTTTTCAAAAAAATTATCAGAAAATCATATAAAATAAAAAAAAAATATATTTCCTCTTGAGAGGCATGTTCACTTTTCAGTAATACCATGCGATAAATTGGATGACATCATTCTCGTGGATCTAGCTCGTTCCATTCATGAAAAAAGATACTTTTTGTAATACTTTTGTATTTGAAAACCAATAGTCATTTATCTGCTGTAAGAATAACTTATTTCTTTGTCCATTATACTTGGCGAGATTTGGGCGACGAAATTGTCGGAATGTCGCCAACTTGGCGACTTTTTGAAATGTTGCCAAATTAACGAAAATCTCCCCAAATAGTTAAAAATGACGCTAAATGAATGAAATGACGACTCATTGTCGAAAATTCAATATCTTGGAAAGAATATTAGTATCTACTATTAGAAAAACCTATTTATTTTACTGTAAATGTGGTAAATTCATTACATTATATAAGGAAAGTCATGTGTTGCCCACATCAGATTTTTTTGAAATGTTTTGATAAATGCCTGAAAAAGACAAACCACCTACAAAGAAATGTGTCATACATGCAAAATCCTTTTGGATCCATCGGATTGCAACCACTGCCAATTTTTTGAGTGGGTGACTGTATAAAATATAAAATTTCGCATGCTTAGAAAATTAGTAATTCCGGAGGTGCAATTATAATAGTTAAATTCACCTCTGTTCAGCAATAATTTTTATATTTCATTTTATTTCTACAATCAATTTTTGTTTCTTTATTGCTTTCAGGCGTTCTTTGTGAAACACGCAGTGTAGCTGTTCTGGTACCGAAACTTTAACGCTTGAACACATGTGTTCCGTTATAAGAAGTGCTTACTTACTTCTATTATAACTCACGCTAATAATGGGCATATCGATATATCTCAAACTGTACATCGATACATGACTTTATGATACGTCGATATTTTGTAATCAATCGTCGATATTTTGTAATAAAATCTCTAGTAATATCCTTACCCTCACTAATTTAATGCTGAATCCACATCAATCATAAATTAATATCTAACTGTAGACGATTCTGAAAAAATAAATATATGCATCAGGGAAAAATTTGGAACAAGGAGTTGAAATCATTAGTGAATTTCCCTATTCTCCAGAAACTTTAAAATAAATTCATATGTCCTCTATCTGTTGCCGATTTTGAGAAATAGGTGTTTCAAGGAAAATGAAAATTTTGGAATAGAAATTTTGAAGCAACCATAAGTATAAATCCTTAGGAAATCCCCTAATCCCCGTCTAGATTTAATCCTGCATCTATACCAGCTATCCTGCAAGCTATCTATATCAGCTATCTACCTTTTCTACTGGTGGGGTGTAAATCCCACTTTTGTGGCCCTGCCCTGCCCCTTTACCCAGTCTCTTGGATCTAAGCACTGTTTTCGAAACACATATCTACGCCTTAAATGTCTTCATTTATTTCTCGAAGAGAACTTAACTCTTCTTTTTTAAATTTTGAGACTCAAGGGTTTTTTATTTGGGACTTGCCTTAATTCAAACCCGAGAGAGCTCCGATTCTCACACTTATCCATATGCAAAAATCTTTTAAGCTATTATTTCCCAAAACTCTCACCAGATGGAGCTTAAAGACAGTATGCTTGCTGATCTGGGTTCTCCCATAATCGATTCCTTGAGAACCTTGAGATCATGCAAGCTATCTATAACTAATCCTGAGAAATACATGCTTCAAGGAAAATTTTAGAAACGGAATAGGTAAAAATCAGAAGTAGCATTAGTTTGAAGATCCACAGATAAAAATGTTTCAAAAATGTTTTATTTGAAACAAATATGGAAATTTTGATTGCTACCAATATATATTTTTTCTTTTTCCTATAAGTATGAAAAAAAAAAGTCGATGAATTTTTTTGTTGCTAAAAATATTTTTGAAGAACTTGTAGTAGATTTATAACAGCTCCCATACTTAGTTCTCGATTTCTAACCATATCCGTACTCTCCCATGCATTAGGAAACTCGCGACTTTATGGCACCCCCCCCCCCCCCCCCCCCACACACACACACACTTGTCCGTCTAGTGTCACTCAATCCCAAGGCCCTGCTCCCCTCTTCTAATCATATATTTCTCTATTTCTGCTGGAAGCCTTCTGGGGCCTCAGTTTCTTCCTTTCTGAAGACTTAGAGAAGGCCACGACTTCGGTCGTAGCCCCCCTCCAAGCACAATTTCGATTTAAATTCTATCCATTTTATGAAACTCATTTTTTCTAATATACTTTTCTCTTTGATAGAAGTTTAAAGGGAAGCTCATGTCCTCTCCTGGGAACTTCTCCAACCCCGACTTTGAGATCTTGAGAAGAACTTCTAGTTTATTCCAAAATGTCAGGAAAATGGGTACAGTTCAGTAAAAATAATTCAAAGGAGAAAATATGTTCAAAATAGCTCAGTTAATTTCAGATGGCTCCTAATTTTGTTATCTTTAGAATTTCTATGTATAACAATTATGTAATAATATTATTACGAAATTTATAGATGCTTTCATTTCTTGATTTTTGTCCATTTTTTATGTGAACAGCGTCCATGGTCTGGGTGTCCCCTGAAATCGGTATGTTACGAAATAGGTAAAAACTGTAGCGTTTATACTTCTGAAACTAATAGATAAAAATGTCAACACTATATAATTACTTTCCTTATATACATAATGTATAAGGAAAGTATTGTGACGAGGTCGAAAATTCGAATTCGAGTTTTCGACGGAAGAGCACGTTTCAAGCATCATTGATCACAAATCAAACATTTTTTAAATGATATGTGTGTGTGTGTGTGTCAGTGAGCCTGTGGAGACGATAACTGACGAACGAATGGACCGATTCGAACGAAATTTGGTACAAAAATCACAATCCGTAAACACTGGAAGCCTATTGTTTTTATACGCAATCCAATGATCAGAACCCCTTAAATTTTCAAATGAAATTTTGAAAAAATCGTCAAAAAATCAAAACCGCTAATAAAGTTGCATAAATAGACATTTCTTATGTAATTTTTTATTAGAAAACGATTGACATAAATTTTAGAATGCTAACATGAACCGTTCTCGAGATATTGCACATTTTTCAATAGAATTATCAAAAAGTCATATAAAAAAAATATATTTCCTATTGAGAAACATGTTCACTTTTCAAATGTAATACCATGCGATAAATTTGGTGACATCATTCTCATGGATCTAGCTTGGTCCATTCATGAAAAAAGATACTTTGAGTAATACATTTGTATTTGAACGCCAATAGTCATTTATCTGCTGTAAGAATAAATTATTTCTTCTTCCATAACGCTTGGCGAGATTTTGGCGACGAATTTGGTGAAATGTTGCCAACTTGGCGACATTTTTAAATGTTGCCAAATTAACGACAATCTCGCCAAATGGATAAAAATGACGCTAAATCAATGAAAGGGACGACTAATTCAAGAAAATTCAATATCTTTGAAAAAATATAAGTATCAACTATAAGAATACCATTTTATTTTAACTGTAAAAGTAGTAAATTTATTGCATTACATAAGGAAAGTCATGTGTTGTAAACATCAGATTTTCTGTTTTATGGCAAATACGTATGTTTACGAAAAATGCAAAAACTTTAGACTTTTATATCTGTGACCCTAAGCGTTAGAAATGAGAACAATATATAATTGTTTTGTTGGAAATATGTATAAATTCTCTACGAAAAATTCAAACACATTCCACTTTTATATCTTCGAACCTAATAGACAAAAATCAGATGTGGACGGAACATGACTTTCCTTATACTCTAAATTAACAATTACTAATGTTGATATCATCCTCAATAAGCAATATAGTCTATATATTAAAATATTTTAGTAATTAATAATCAATTAGGCGTCATTTTCATTAACTAAGAATATTCGCCAAGTTCATCAAATGTATTGCCAACTGATGCAGACAAACCGAAAGGAAAGCATTTCTTATATACCAGAAGGTATCATATGACGGAATTTAAAATTTGCAAAAAATTACCATCATTTCGTGTCATTTTTATCAATTTGACAACATTTCTATCAATTTGGCGACATTTTTGTCACTTTTGGCAACATTTAAAAAAGTCGTTAAGTTGGCGATATCCCGAAAAAGAGTTACGGAAGGGCGGAGAAATTGTCTATTCTTATGGTTCATTATGTTCATACCAATATATTGAATTTTTATCAATTAGTCGTCATATTCTTTGATTTGGCGTCATATTTATCCATTTGGTGACATTTTCACCAATTTATCAATATTTCGCAAAACTCATCGCCACAATTTCGCCAAGAATTATGGACGGAGAAATAGGTATATCTTATAGTAAATAAATGGCTATTAGCGTCTAAATAAAAATTTATTATCAAAAGTGTCTACTCTCGTGAATGGAATAAGCTATATTCACGAGAATGATATTTGCAAATTTATGACATAATGTGACATGTGAACATATTTCGCAAAAATTAATATATTTTTTTTTATATTCTGGGATTTGTGTTAAATTTATTTGAATGTGCAATATCTCGAGAACGGTTGTTGCTAGAGTTCTATATTCTATGTCAATCGTTTTACAATGAAAAATTATATAAGAAATGATTATTTAAGTAACTTTTTTGATTTTTTGATGAATTTTCAAAATTTCATTCGAAAATTTGGGTGTCTTTCGAACATTTAATTGCGTATAAAAACAGTAGACTTCCATTACTCATTGTGATTTTTGCATACCAAATTTTGTACAATTCGCACACGGATATCCCCTCCAAAACGTTTGATTCTTGTTCAGGGTTGCTTTAAACGTGCTCTCCCGTCGAAAATTCGAATTCGAATTTTCGACCCCGTCACAATACTGTCTGTCCTTTTACATTATCCTATGTATATAAAGAAACTAAAAATGTAAACAAGTTACAATTGTTTTGTTGGCAATGTGTATAAATTGTTTACGAAAAATGCAAATACTTTGGGCGTCTATATTTTCGGACCTGATAGATAAAAATGTCAACAAGTTACACTTGTTTTGTTGGAAATATGTAGAAATTGTTTACGAAAATTTCAAACGCTTTGACAGTCGGAACTCAGACGTGACCTTCACAATCTCGTTTTTACTTTCCCTGCAATACATGGTAATGTATAGGGAAAGTATTGGAATCATGTTGAAAATCGCAACTCGAGTTTTCGACGGATTTACACGTTCCGAGACCTCTACAAAACGAAAAAGCTATTTTTAGCGTGACGTCTGTGTGTGTGTCTGTGTGTCTGTCTGTGCAGATTTTGTATCCACTCTAACTAAAAAAGTAATTGGCCGAATTTCATAAAATTTGGTAGGTGAGTCACTTGTGGGCGAATCTTGTGCTGATTAGTTTTGGGTACGATTCGGGATAAAAGAACCTGCCTTTTTTTACTAAATGGCCCGCAAAAGCTTGTATCCACTCTAGCTGAAAATCTAGTCAACCGAATTTCACAAAATTTGGTAGATAAGTTGCTTGTGAGTCGTCCTGGTGCTGATTAGATTTTAGTACGATTTGGAAAAAATAACCCGCCTTTTGTTGCAAAATGACACGCAAAAATCGACAAAATCTAAAATAAAAAACTGCGTATGCTCATATATATCCATTAAATGCTTGTTTTATACGTAATTTTTAACGAAGAAAAGAATAAGATCAACTCCATTACACTAGGACTAGCCGTTCTCGAGATATTTTTGTTTCCTCGTTTTTCTCTACGGCACCTTTGAAAATAAGTCCAGTTACCAAATGAGAACGAAAATTGAATTAATAGTGATTTAAATTTAATTAAAATAAAGATAATGTGTATATAAGTCTGTAGGGAAAGTCATGTGCTGCCCACATCAGATTTTTTCTTTTTGGTCTTCGGATTTTATTGCTTCACTCTTCGAACACAAATTTAACTTTAAACGAGGTATAAGATACAATACATACGCAGTTTAAGTTTTATCATCTCAACCTCAATTTATCTGAGTTCATTACAACAAAGATATTTTGGATCACAGAGGAATATTTGCCAAATTCATTACGAAATGCATCCAATAACTTCTCCCCTGTATATTTTTCATGCATACAGTTTGATGAACTTGGAAATTATTCTTCAACTCAAAAATTATTATGGCTCACACTTTTACTTTCCTTATATACATTATATAATGTATAAGGAAACTATTGTGACGGGGTCGAAAATTAGAATTCGAGCTTTCGACGGGAGAGCAAATTTCAAGCATCCATGAAAACGAACCGAACGGTTTTTAGGTGATGACTGTGTATATGTATTTGTCTGAGCCTGTGAAGACGATATTTCACGAACGAATGGAGCGATTTGGACGAAATTTGGTATAAAAATTACAATCTGTGAATACTGGAAGCCTGTTGTTTTTAAACGGAATCGGATTCTCAGAACCTCCCTAAATTTTCGAGTGAAATTTTAAAAAATCATCATAATATTAAAGCATTTAATAAAGTTACGCAAATAGTTATTTCTTATGTAATTTTTTCTTAGAAAACGATTAACATATACTTTAGAACACTAGCATGAACCGTTCTCGAGATATTGCACATTTTTCAAATAAATTGATAAAAATATCCCAAAAATTAAAAAAAAATATATTAACTGTTGAGAAATATGTTCACTTTTCATATGTAACATCATGCGATTTGGTGACATTATTTTCGTGGATCTAGCTTGTTCCATTCATGAGAAAAGATACTTTGAGTAATACTTCTGTATTTGAACGCCAATAATCATTTATCTGCCACCTTTGAAAATAAGCCCGCTTACCGCATGAGAACGAAAATTGAATTAAAAGTGAAATAAATGTAGTTAAAATAAAGAGAACGTTAATATAAGCCTACAGGGAAAGTCATGTGCTGCCCACATCAGATTTTTGTTTACTGTAAATGTAGTAAATTCATTGCATTATATAAGGAAAGTCATGTGCTGCCCACATCAGATATTTACTTTTATCGCCATGCTTCTAACTTTTTAGCAGTCGGCTTTAGAGTTTAGGTGCAAAGGTGACAATTAAATAGAAAAAGACAACGTGAAATTTTCGACGTACTGTATCAAAACTTGACTCATGCGCGATAAACCTAAATTAATAACATTGTGTCACAATATGCTAGCCTACCGGAAAATATAAAAATCAACATTCTACTCATTTTGTCTTATGAGATAGCGGGAGGTGAAAGAAATACTTTAAGGCTGGTGTAAAAAGACAAATTATTTTGTTTATTTATAAATGATTCTCCTTTTCCGACAAAATTAGCATACATTTTTTACATTTCTATCTTTTAGGTCCAGGGACATAAGCGTCCAAAGTACATTATGTGTAACGCACTTGTATTACACTTTGGGCAACTCTCCTATTTCAGTCAGACACCTCGACACTAGACGTTTTTCACGTCAAAAAGCAAAGAAATTTTTGAGTGATTTTTAACACTTTACAACAATGTTGAAAAGTGTTTATGACTTTGTTCATTCTGTCTGTCTGTCTGTCTGTATGTTAGCACGATAACTGCCGTAAAAATGACTTATCAAAATGAAATTTTAGTATGTTATTCAGACGGTCTGTCGGACCTATGGGAATATAAATGAATAATATCACCCCATTAGTTTTGGATTGAACCCGGGTTGAAAAAATGAAATACATTGAACACTATGGCACCTAATTTTTCAAACATTTTGTAAGCGAATTTAGAATTCACACATTGCTTCGAAAATTTTAGGAAATATTCAAATTATCCCATAAAATATATAAACAAAAATGTAAGCAAAATATATTCAGTAGTTTTTTAAATAAAAAATTAAAATAATAATTACACCTTTTACACGAAGCGATCACGGGGGCGCGGTAGCCCATTGGTTAGCGCGCTGGAGTTGCACTCGCTAGGCCCGGGTTCGATTCCAGCCACTGCCAAAACTGCCGCCGGGTTCTCGCGGAGTACGATCACGTTAAACATGTGGGTCCGTAAGTCCTTCCGAGAGGTTGGTGATAGGGGAAGGAGGGTACGGTCCCTGTGGATGCCTCCCCCACTGGGTTCCGGTCTAAATTGGGTGGCACTTCCCGGCCGTCCAAACACATACCTTACACCTTTCTGGTAAGTCGGACGGTCTGGGTCTCAACAACAACAACAACGAAGCGATCATGGGACCATTATATGAAGAGATCACGTGACCCGCTTCAAAATAAAATATGGCATCCATCTTGTGTCAAAATTGTGATTTTTAAAGTTCGTTTTAGTTCATATTGAGTGTTGTATCCGCCCTAAAACCGCTTTATTTTTGCTTAAGTTCTGTGCATCTACATACTGAAACAACGCAATTGCAATATATTTGAGTTTAAATGATCATCCAAATTTGATTATTTCTACAACGAAGCCTACTTTTCACTTATAGAAAATGTAAACAGCAAAATATGTAGAACAAGTTGTATAAGAATTAATGTATCTCTTTAACTCAAAATTATTTAGCTTATGAAGTCTGCAATATAGCTGATACAAATGAAATATTCATTGATTTTACAGAGAGAAGGACGATTTTTTCGATAAAATTGTAAGCATAGATTTTAATTACTTGTATCTGCAAGGTTTTTAAATAAAATAAAGTATTATAGTATTGTGTTGAATGAAATGAATGGAAACATGTTTGTGAATGAAATGCTGCTTTTATAGAGAGAGCCAGGCGTGTTGTATTTCGATGACGTCATTTGAATAAATTTCAGTTGTTTTCGGTGAAGTTTTCAAATATAATAAATTATTGTAGAATTATGACATTTTTAAAAATATTACCGAGGAATGTATCGCATTTTAGAGATGTTTAAACCAGGCAATTTATATTTCAATGCCGTCATTTGAATTAAGTTCATTTTTTTCGATGAAGTTTTAAGTTTTGAAATATAAAAAATTAATGTAGTATTGTGATAATTTTTGAAATAGTACCGAGGACTGTATCGCATTTTAGAGATGTGTAAATAAAATTGCATTAAAGTTGGAAAGTGTTTCATAATCAATGTTTTATGCATGATTGATCTTTCTTGTTTCCTTTTGCATAAGTAAAATCATCAGGTGTCACAGACATTCGAGCATCACTCCAAAAATAGTGAAAACATGTTCAGAAGGTCTTAAAACATATATTGGCATCAAATCTAGAAATCGAAAATTTTAGGAAACCAACGCTTTCTCAATACTACGTAAGAGAAAGAAAATATAGATATAAAGATTTATTTCAAACTTACATATTTCCAGACGTCTTCATCGCCTTTGACTATGAAACGCCCTAAAAGCGTAATCAGCAATGTCCATGTGAGCGATTGCATTATACTAAAATGTTTGTCAAATATCTCTATTTCCTTCTTCTAATGCGTTATACAATATATTGCTTCGTGACCTGAGTGTCAAAGACTTTATAAACGATATAATTTTGAAACCCTGATACAAATTGCAACAATAGCTACAAAACACCTGCGCATAACAGCTTTTAAAGTCATACGACAGGTGAGCGGGAAAAACCCCTACGTATAATTTTAGAGTTTAATTGGTAATCATGACACAATCAATATTTCTTAAATGGAAATAAAAACCAACAAACCAGTGGCATGGTTATCCATAGGAAGAAGAGGGGGCAGTTACCAATCGGGTTGGAAGGCCGGTGCACCAGGGACCGCATTTATTTTTACTTTCCCTGCAATACATGGTAATGTATAGGGAAAGTATTGGAATCATGTCGAAAATCGCAACTC
This sequence comes from Amaurobius ferox, assembly GCA_951213105.1. Classification (NCBI taxonomy): domain Eukaryota; kingdom Metazoa; phylum Arthropoda; class Arachnida; order Araneae; family Amaurobiidae; genus Amaurobius; species Amaurobius ferox. The sequence continues at coordinate 94,313,959 of OX578154.1, forward strand.
GAGTTTTTGACGGATCTACACGTTTCGAGACCTCCAGAATACGAAAAAAACATTTTTAGCGTGACGTTTGTGTGTGTGTATCTGTGTGTCTGTCTGTCTGTCTGTCTGTCGGTGTGTCTGTGTGTTTGTGTGTCTGTGTAGATTTTGTATCCACTCTAACTAAAAAACTAATGAACCGAATTTCACAAAATTTGGTAGGTAAGTCACTTGTGAGCGAGTCTGGTGCTGATTAGTTTTGGGTACGATTTGGGATAAAAGAACTCGCCTTTTTTTGCTAAATGGCCCGCAAAAGCTTGTATCCACTCTAACAGAAAAACTAATAGACCGAATTTCACAAAATTCGGTAGATGAGTCACTTGTGGGTCACCCTGGTGCTGATTGGATTTTGGTACGAGTCGGAAAAAAAACCCTGCCTTTTTTTGCAAAATGGCCCGCAAAAATCGACAAAATCTAAAATAAAAAATTACGTATGCTGAAATATATCCATTAAATGCTTGTTTTATACGTAATTTTTAACGAAGAAAAAAAAAAAGACCAACCCCATTACACTAGTAGGTCGGACGGTCTGGGTTTCAACAACAACAACAACAACCCCATTACACTAGGACTAGCCGTTCTCGAGATATTTTTGTTTTTTCGTTTTCTCTCTACGCCACCTTTGAAATGGGTCCAGTTACCAAATGAGAACGAAAATTGAATTAATAGTGAATTAAATTTAATTAAAATAAAGAGAATGTGTATATAAGTCTGCAGGGAAAGTCATGTGAAGCCCACATCAGATTTTTACTTTCCCTGCAATACATGGTAATGTATAGGGAAAGTATTGGAATCATGCCGAAAATCGCAACTCGAATTTTCGACGGATCTACACGTTTCGAGACCTCTAGAATACGAAAAACTATTTTTAGCGTGACGTCTGTGTGTGTGTCTGTGTGTCTGTGTGTCTGTCTGTCTGTCTGTGTGTCTGTCTGTGTGTCTGTCTGTCTGTCTGTCTGTGCAGAATTTGTATCCACTCTAACTAAAAACTAATGCTCCGAATTTCACAAAATTTTGTAGGTATGTCATTTGTGGGCGGGGCTGGTGCTGATTAGTTTTGGGTACGATTCGGAATAAAAGAACCCGCCTTTTTTTGCGAAATGGCCCGCAAAAGCTTTTATCCTCTCTAGCTGAAAAACTAATGGACCGAATTTCTCAAAATTCGGTAGATGAGTCACGTATAGGTCACCCTGGTGCTGATTAGATTTTGGTACGATTCAGAAAAAAATAACCTGCCTTTTTTTGTAGAATGGCCCGCTAAAATTGCCAAAATCTAAACTAAAAAGCTACGTATGCTCAAATATATCCATTAAATGCTTTTTTAATGCGTAATTTTTAACGAAAAAAAGAATAAGACCAACCCCATTACACTAGGACTAGCCGTTCTCGAGATATATTAGTTTTTTTCGTATTTTTCCACCCCACCTTTGGAAATAAATCCAGTTATCAAATGAGAACGAAAATTGAATTAAAAGTGAATTACATTTAATTGAAATAAATAGAACGTGGATATAAGTCTGCAGGGAAAATCATGTGCTGCCCACATCAGATTTTTACTTTCATTGCAATACATGGTAATGTATAGGGAAAGTATTGTAATCATGTCGAAAATCGCAACTCGAGTTTTCGACGGATCTACACGTTTCGAGACCTTTAGAATACGAAAAACTATTTTTAACGTGACGTCTATGCGTGTGTCTGTCTGTGTGCCTGTGTGTCTGTGCAATGTATGTATCCACTCTAACTCAAAAACTAATGGACCGAATTTCATCAAATTTGGTAGGTATATCACTTGGATGTGACCCTGGTGCTGATTAGTTTTTGATCGTAAAAACAGAACCCGCCTTTTTTTGCGAAATGGCCCGTAAAAATTTCATTTATCCGCTCAAGCTAAAATACTAATTTACATAATTTCACAAGATTTGGTAGATAAGTTACTTGTTAGACACTCTGGTGCTGGTTAGAATTTGGTACGATTCGGAAAAGAAAAACCCGCCTTTTTTTACGAAATGGCCAACAAAAAATTCATGTATTCACCCTAGCTAAAATACTAATTGACCAAATTTCACAATATTTGGTAGATAAGTTACTTGTGGGACATTCTGGTGCTGATTCGATTTTGGTACGATTCGGAAAATAGCAAGCTGCCTTTTTTACGAAATGGCCCACAAAAATCGCTTAAATCTAAAAAAAAAAAGGACTACGTATGCTGAAATGTATCAATTAAATTCTTGTTTTATACGCAATTTTTGACGAGGAAAATAATATAACACACTCCATTATACTTTAGGACTAACCGTTCTCAAGGTATTTGAGATTTCTTGCATTTTTGTTAAGCGGCTGTCGGAAAATATCTAGTTACCAAATGAAAACAAAAATTGAATTAAAATTGCAAATTTAGTGTTATTTGGTGCAATTAAAAACTCCATATAATGAATAATTAAAGAAATAATATAAATATGAATTTATGTCTGCAGGGTAAGTCATGTGCTGCCCACATCAGATTTTTTTATTTTTGAGAGTAGGAATGACACGAAACATTCACAAGGAGAGTAAAACTAAATATGGAGGAATGTGATAGATGTTTGTAGGGTTCCATAATTTATATGTGCGACCCAAGAGGTCCTCTTCTCCTTATTTTTCGACCCAGACCGTCCGGCCTACTCGAAGGTGTAAGGTATCCGTTTGGACAGTTGAGAAATGCCATCTGAATTTAACACGAACTCAGTGGATGCGGTATCCACAGGAACCCTACCCGCCTTCCCCTATTACCAACCTCTCGGAAGGATTTATGGATCCACATTAAACGTGGAGTACGGGGATTTCATCCCCGTACTCCACGTGAAAACAGGCACAGTTTGGGGAGAGCTGGGATTCGAACTCAGATCGTCCGAGTGTAATATCCGCGCCCTAACTACTGAGCTGTCCCACCGCTGGCCCAAGAGAACTCTCCCCACAAGAGATGGCTCAAGAGGTCAGCACGGGCTCGAGTTTGGCCCATTGGCTTAGATCCGATCCGGCGCACAGACTTGATTGAATTTTAAGGAAACTGTTTCGGACTGGACAGGACCGGATCAGGCCGGGCTCGGGTCAGATTTTACAACATCGCAACACTATAATAATTTATTCTATTTAGAGATTTGAAAAATTGTTATCTACCATATTTATTTTAAAATGTGAAACTTTTCTCATATATAAAATAATTAAACTCTTAGAAATATATTTATTATATAATATATCTTTTTTTTCTTTCTGGAGGATATAACGAGAGTCCGAAATTAATTGAATTTGTTTTTCTCCCTATATTAAATAATTTTTATTTAAAAAACTGCCTAACATATTTCACTGAAATTTTTTTTATATATTTTATGATATAATTTGGATATTTCCTAAAATTTTCGAAGCAATTTGTAAATTTGAAATTTGCTTAAAAATTTTTTAAGACATTAGGTCCCATTGGGCTCAATGTATTTCATTTTTTCAACCCGGGTTCAATCCAAAACTAATTGGGTGATATTATTCATTTATATTCCCATAGGTCCTACAGACCATCTGAACAACATACTAAAATTCCATTTTGATTAAGTAATTTTTCGGCAGTTATCGCGCTAACGGACAGACAGACAGACAGACAGACAGAAAGACAGAATGAACAAAGTCATAAACGCTTTACAACTATGTTGTAAAGTGTTAAAAAGTACATGTGAATCTTCCCATGTAGATATATACAACTGTAAAATAATTTTTTGCGAAATCGTCATGTTTCATCAGATAAGAAAGAAAAAAAAATGGTAATAATAATAATAATAATAATAATAATAATAATAATAATAATAATAATAATAATAATAATATTTGGCGATTCAGCGCTGTTTGACGACTTAGCGAAATTTCTAAAGCAATCATGCATAAAACATGGATTTTAAAATACTTTCCAACTGAAATGCAATTTTATTCAAACATCTCTAAAATTCTATACATTCAGCGATAATATTTTTTAAATTTTCACAATACTACAATAATTTATTATATTTGAAAACTTCATCGAAAACTAATGAACTTTAATCAAATAGAGTCATTATTGAAATATAAATCGTCTGACTCGCTATATAAAAGCAGTGAATATTTCATTCATTAACTTTTTTCCATTCGTTTCATTCAGCGGAGGTTCAGATATTTTTAAAATTATCACAATACAATAATATTTTATTTTACTTAAAATCTTAAAATCATGGATGTAAAAGTACTTTCTAACTCCTTAATTAAAACTTCATCGAAAAAGTAAATAATATACAATCGTCTGCTTCTCTATGTAGAATCAATGAATGTTTCATTCATATCAGTTATAGTGCAGACTTCAGAGCTAAATAATTTTGCGTTAAAGAAATTCAACAATTCTTGTACAACTCATCTTACAGCTTGATGTGTTTACATTCTACATACGTGAAAATTATGCTTCGTTGTAGAAATCATCAAAGTTAGATGATCATTTAAACTCAAAAATATTGCAATTGCGTTGGCGCAGTATATAGATGCACAGAAAAAAATAAAAATAAATCGGTTTTAGGACGGATGCAACACTAAATATAAATTAAAAAGAACTTTAAAAATCACGATATTGACATAAGATGGATGCCTTTCTGGTAAGTCGGACTGTTTGGGTCTCAACAACAACAATAAGATGAATGCCATATTTTATCTTTAAGTGGATCACTTGATCTCTCCATATGATATGGATTCAAATACTACTTATTTTGTATTTAAAAAACTACTAGACATATTTTACTGAATTTTTTTATATATTTTATGGGATAATTTGAATATTTCTTAAAATTTCGAAGCAATTTGTGAATTTTAGATTCTCTTAAAAAATGTTTGAAAAATTAGGTCCCATGGCGTTCAGTGTATTTCATTTCTTCAACCCGGGTTCAATCCAAAACTAATTGGGTGATATTATTCATTTACATTCCCAATGTTCCACAGACCGTCTCAACAACATGCTAAAATTTCATTTTGATAAAGTCATTTTTATGGCAGTCGTCGTATGAACAGACAGACAGACGGATTGAACAAAGTCATAAACACTTTTCAACTATGTTGTAAAGTGTTAAAACGCACAATTAAACAACCTTCCATAGAAATAACATTATGCAGACGATAAGTTTTCTGCCTATGTTTTTGAAAATTATATTATGTCGCTTAGCAGCGTATTAAAATCAGTTTTATGTGTTTATGCTGTGCTAATGTCGCCAACGATTTTTATTAAATATTTTCCGATTTAAATAAATATATGTATATAAAATAAATTTTATTAAAATTGCATTTTATGACTGGATTATATCATTTATGGCCTTCAAGTTTAAATATTATTATTATTCATATTTTCGAGGATTATTTATTCTTAGGTAATTATATTTTCAATTTATTACGTCATCTTATTACATCATTTATTACACCAATCTTACGTCTTTTGGAAAAATTGTTTGAACTCATATGAATAGATAATATTTTACTAATACAGGGGTATATCTTTTAATGAACGAGAAAATAAGTAATACGGGTATAATTTCTAATCTACGAGAATATAATTAATACGGGTCTATCTTCCAATCTACAAGAATATAAATAATACGGGTATATCTTCTTATCTACAAGAATATAAGTAATACGATTATATTTAGCATTTATTGAAACACATCTATATATATAAAGAAAAGTATGTTTGTATGATCCACCATAACTCGAGAACGAATGAACCGAATTTCATGAAATTTGTTTTGGTAGTCTTGAAATCAACCCACAAAAATATAGGCCATGTTTTGGGTTTCTGCGACCAGTGGTTCTCGAAATACTAGTGAAAAATGACACTTTTTCCTAGGAGTTCTACTCTCTAACTTCATTATTCACAACGAGAAATTTTGGACATTGTTGGTTTAAAACGTGAAAGGCAATTAAATCGAGTTTTGAGGGAGTTTATTGAACGTATTAGACACTTTTGAAAATCGCAGGTTTGAGATATGAATTTAAATGGAAACTTTCACCATGGTTTATTTCTCACAGGCTTACTCAACACTGAGTTTTGTGGGAATTTATTGAACGTATTAGACACTTTTGAAAATCGCAGGTTTGAGATATGAATTTAAATGGAAACTTTCACCACGGTTTATTTCTCACAGGCTTACTCAACACTGAGTTTTGTGAGAATTTATTGAAGGTATTAGACAATTTTGAAAGTCACAGGTTTGAGATATGAATTTAAATGGAAACTATCACCATGGTTTATTTTTCACAGGCTTACTCAACAACGAAAAGTTTTAAGAAATCACAAAAAAGATCAATCATGCATAAAGTATTGATTATGAAACACTTTCCAACTTTAATTTTATTTAAACATATTGAAAATGCGATACATTCAGCGGTAATATATCAAAATCGGCCCTATATGTTCCAGTGTAATTTTTATCATAGTTTTGCATGGTAAATTCCGAGCAACGCCGGGTAATCGCTGCTAGTTTTAGCATATATTGAAATCAATTACGGCTTCAAGTTTAAAGATTACGAGAATTACTGATATTTTCAATTTCTTACGTCTTCTGTTTTATTTTGGCAAATATTTTTTAAACTCTTATATTGTAGTATGGGTACGATATTTCGAAGTGGTACGTATATATCTTCCTACGCAATTTTAGCGCTTTATTTTGGCATATATTAATTAAATTTCATATTTCTTCTGAAATTGTTTACAAACGGGACCAATGTGTTTTATTCTTCAGATCTGCCCTTGAAGATAAATTTGTATGGCGAGATTAGAAATTTTTGATCTTCTTTTCAAGAGCTTCAATTTAAATATTGTAATTTCATATTTCTTCTGAAATTGTTTACAAACGGGACCAATGTGTTTTATTCTTCAGATCTGCCCTTGAAGATAAATTTGTATGGCGAGATTAGAAATTTTTGATCTTCTTTTCAAGAGCTTCAATTTAAATATTGTTTTGAATAACGATGTCATTCAGAATACTATAAAAATTTGCATATGATTGTGAATCTTAAGATTTTTACCATTGTTGAAATTATTTACAACAATTGTTTACAACATTGTTGAAAATTGTTTATGACTTTGTTCATTTATTCTGTCTGTCTGTCACTTACCACGATAACTGCCGTAAAAATGACTTTATTAAAATGAAATTTTAGTATGTTGTTCAGACGGTCTGTGGGACCTATGGGAATATAAATGAATAATATCACCCAATTAGTTTTGGATTGAACCCGGGTTGAAAAAATGAAATACATTGAACATTATGGCACCTAACTTTTCAAATATTTTTTAAGCGAATTTAAAATTCCCAAATTGTTTCGAAAGTTATGGAAAATATTCAAATTATCCCATAAAATATATAAAAAAATTTCAGCAAAATATATTCAGCAGTTTTTAAATAAAAATTAAAATAATAATTACACCCTTTATATGAAGTGATCACGTGACCATTATATGAAGAAATCAGGTGACACACTTCAAAATAAAATATGGCATCTATGTGTCAAAATCGTGATTTTTAAAGTTTTTTTAATAAATATTTAGTGTTATATCCGTCATAAAACCTCTTTATTTTTGCTTAAATTCTGTGCATCTACATGCTGCAACAACGCAATTACAATATATTTGAGTTTAAATGATCATTAAGCTTTGATTATTTCTACAACGAAACCTAATTTTCACTTATGGAGAATATAAACACCAAAAGATGTAGAATAAGTTGTATAAGAATTGCTGCATTTTTTTAAGGAAAATTATTTAGCTCATGGTGTCTGCAATATAGCTGATACTAATGAAACATTCATTGATTTTACACAGAGAAGAATACGATTTTTTCGATGAAGTCTTAAGCATAGAGTTAAATTACTTGTATCTCCATGGTTTTAAGTTTTTAAATAAAATAAATTATTATAGTATTGTGATGAATGAAAGGAATGAATAATAATTTATGAATTAAATGCTGCTTTTATGGAGAGATCCAGGCGATTTATATTTTGATGACGTCATTTGAATCAACTTCATTTGTTTTCGTTGAAGTTTTCAAATATAATAAATTATTGTAGTATTATGGTAATTTTAAATGTATTACCGAGGAATCGTGCATCACTTTCATTTATTTTGGCAAACAGCTTTCAAATTTATATACTGTGTGTAGCCAATAAACTCATATATTGTGTTTAGCCAATTAACTCATTTAGCCGATTGTTGAAACAAGCTAACAGATATATTTTCTAATGCAATTTTAGCGTTTTCATCTAGTATATACAAAAGAGATCAGGATATTATATTCTTCAGATCTGCATATTCAGATCTACGAAATTGGCGGTATATCGCTAATTTGGCAACTTTTTTTAAACGCTTCCAAATTGGCAAATTGATAAAAACGACGCTACATCTGTCAAATTAATTTTGTTTTGTTAGAAGAGAGTACTGAAATAATGTTTCGGTAGCATATGTCTGTCAGCCCAACCATCCTATTTAGTAACACATTTAGCGAATTTTTAAAATGTCGCCAAATTGACAAAAATATTTGTAAATCCATTAAAATATCATGAAATTGATAAAATTACGCTTAATAAATGAAATTCATTGTGTTTCGTTAGTGAATAGTAATGTGGTGATGTTTCGTCAATTTGTCTCCAAGTGGACAGTCCCACTGCAATCCCACTTGCCGATAAATTTGGCGATTTTTAAAATGTCGCTAAATTGAATCAAAAATTGAATTGTTATCAAAATAACTCTACCAATGAAAATTTAACATTTTGAATAATTAAGAACGATTTTCTATATAATCTCTGTCGTTTTGTAAGTAATAAAAATATTTTTTTTAAAATTTGTTTACAAACTGGACCAGGATGCTTTATTATTCACATCTGCCTGTGAAGATAATTTTGTATATCGAGCCGAGAGATTCTCATACATTTTTTTAGAAAAATTAAAATATATATTTTAATAGAATATTTAGAAAAACAAAGCCATTTAGAGTAGTATAGGAATTTACACATAATTGTGAATGTTAAATTTCTTTATATTATATTCTCCGTAGAAAGAACGGATATAGTGCTAATAATCTATATAAATAAAATTGAAAATCTATCTCTGTGTTTATTTGTGGATATATTTGCGTGTTTCTTTGTCTCATCAATACGGGAGAACAACTGCACGAATTGGACGAAATTTTCGGGATAGACATATAAACATATAATAGCTATACTTAAAATTAATCCATCTTTCGAATTTTTAAGATAAGGGGTTATCGAGGTATTAATGAAAAACGCACTATTACACGTTCTATTGAGATAGCATTATGCAAACAATATTTGTTTCGCAAAATTATTTGAAAAAATCTGATGTGGGCAGCTCATGACTTTCCTTATATAATGCAATGAATTTACTACTTTTACAGTAAAAAATATATATTATTCTTATAGTAGATATTTATATTCTTTCCAAGATATTGAATTTTCGTCAATTAGTCGTCATTTTCATTGATTTAGCGTCATTTTTATCCATTTGGCGAGTTTTTCGTTAATTTAGCAACATTTACAAAAGGCGCCAAGTTGGCGACATTCCACAAAATTCGTCGCCAAAATCTCGCCATGCGTTATGGATGGAGAAATAAGTTATTCTTACAGCAGATAAATGACTATTGGCGTTCAAATACAAAAATATTACTCAATATATCTTTTTTTCATGAATGGTACGAGTTAGTTCCACGAGAATGATGTCACTAAATTTATCGCATGATATTACACAGAATTTGGTGGAGAAGTTTCTTGTGGGATACTCTGGTGCTGATTAGATTTTGGTATGATACTGAAAAGAATAACCTGCCATTTTTTAAGAAATGGCACTCAAAAATCGCCAAAATCTAAAAAAAACCTACGTATGTTCAAATATATCAATTAAATACATGTTTTATATATACGTAATTTTTGATGTGGAAAAGAATAAGAACAAATCTATTACTCTAGGACTAACCGTTCTTGAGATATTTGAGATTTTTCGCATTTAGTTATGCCACCTTTGGAAAAATATCCAATTACCAAATAAAAACAGAAATTGAATTAAAAATGCAAATTTAGTGTTATTTTGTGCAATTAAACTCAATGAATTATTAAAGAAGTAAAGAAAAAATGAATTTGAGTCTGCAGGGAAAGTCATGTGCTGCTCACATCAGATTTTTACTTTCCCTGCAATACATGGTAATGTATCGGGAAAGTATTGGAATCATGTAGAAAATCGCAACTCGAGTTTTCGACGGATCTACACGTTTCAAGACCTCTAGAATACGAAAAAAATATTTTTAGCGTGACGTCTGTGTGTCTGTTCGTGTGTCTGTCTATTTGTGTGTCTGTCTGTCTGTCTATGTGTCTGTCTGTGTGTGTGTCTGTCTGTGTGTCTGTGCAATGTATTTATCCACTCGAACTCGAAAACTAATGGACCGAATTTCATAAAATTTGGTAGGTAAAACTCCTGGGCGTGACCCTGGTGCTGATTAGTTTTTGGTAAAACTCGGAAAAAAAGAACCCACTTTTTTTGCGAAATGGCCCCCAAAAATCTCATGTATCCACTCTAGCTGAAATACTAATTGACTAAATTTCACAAAATTTGGTAGATAAATTACTTGTGGGATACTCTGGTGCTGATTAGGTTTTGGTACGATTCGGAAAAGAAACCTGCCCTTTTTTATGAAATGGCCCGCAAAAATCGCCAATATCTAAAAAAAAGGACTACGTATGTACAAATGTATCCATAAAATGCTTTTTTTATGCGTAATGTTTGGCGAGGAAAATACTAAGAACAACTCTATTACTCTAGGACTAACCGTTCTCGAGATATTTGAGATTGTTTGCATTTTTGTTATACCACCTTCGAAAAAATGTCCAATTACCAAATAAGAGCAGAAATTGAAATAAAAATGAAAATTTTGTGTTATTTTGTACAATTAAACTCAATTTAATGAGTTCGTAAAGAAATATAGAAATAATGAATTCGCGTCTGTAGGAAGAGTCATGTGCTGCTCACATCAGATTTTTTCTTTCATAATTCATTGAATTTGGTTCAATTGCACAATATAACTCGGATAATTATTGGAAATTACCTCAAATTTGCTGTTTTAATTCGCATTTCGTTTTCTTTTGGCGATTGCATTTATTTTCAAAGACGACGGGGCAGAAAATGAAATATCTGCAGAACGGATGGTGGGGTTTTCATATTATTTTTGTTGTTAAAAATTGCGCATGAAACAAGCGTATAATTGATGCATTTGAGAATATGCATTTTATTTTAGATTTTGATATTTTTTGCTGGCCATTTTGCAAAAGTGCATGGTTTTTTTTTAACCGAACCGTACCAAAATCTAATCAGCGCCAGGGTAATCCATAAGTGACAGATCTACCATATATTATGGAATTTGTTTATTATTTTTTACTTTCCTCATATACATAATGTATAAGGAAATTATAGTGACGGGGTCGAAAAGTAGAATTTGAGTTTTCGACGAGAGAGCACGTTTCAAGTATCCCTAATCACGAATCGAACATTTTTGAAGTGATGTCTCTGTGTGTGTGTGTGAAAGTATGTGTGTGTGTGTGTGTGTGAAAGTATGTATGTCTGTGTGTGTGAAAGTATGTGTGTGTGTGTGAAAATATGTGTGTGTGTATGTGTGTGTCAGTGAGCCTGTGGAGAGGAAAACTGTGTGTGTGTGTGTGTGTGTGTGTGTGTGTGAAGGTATGTGTGTGTGTGAAAGTATGTGCGTGTGTGTGAAAGTATGTGTGTGTGTGAAAGTATGTGTGTGTGTGTGGGTCAGTGAGACTTTGAAGACGATAACTGACTAACGAATGGACCGATTCAAACTAAATTTGGTACAAAAATTACAATACGTAAACACTGGAAGCCTATTGTTTTTATACGCAATCGAATGTTCAGAACCCCCCTAAATTTTCGAGTGAAATTTTGAAAAAATCGTCAAAAAGTCAAAACCTCTAATAAAGTTACACAAATAAACATTTCTTATGTAATTTGTCATTAGAAAACGATTGACACAAATTTTAGGACATTAACATGAACCGTTCTCGAGATATTGCACATTTTTCAAAAAAATTCTCAAAAATTCATAGAAAATAAAAAAAATATATATTTCCTATTAAGACACCTGTTCACTTTTCATATGTAATACCATGCGATAAATTTGGTGACATCATTTTCGTGGGTCTAGCTCGTTCCATTCATGAAAAAATATACTTTGAGTAATACTTTTGTATTTGAACCCAAATAGTCATTTATCTGCTGTAAGAATAACTTATTTCTCCGTCCATAACGCTTGGCGAGATTTTGGCGACGAATTTGGTGAAATGTCGCCAACTTGGCGACTTTTTACATTTTGCTAAATTAACGAAAAACTCGCCAAATGGATAAAAATGACGCTAAATCAATGAAAATGACGACTCATATACGAAAATTCAATGTCTTGGAAAGAATATAAATGTCTACTACAACAATAATCTATTTTTTTTTACTGTGAAAGTAGTAAATTCATTGCATAATATAAGGAAAGTCATGTGCTGCCCACATCAGATTTTTTCAACTAGAGAAAGTACATGCATACGTTATACAGTCAGACAGATAGATGGACGTTACACTACAAATAGTGTTTTCGGGGTGTAAAATGATGAAAATGCATAGATTCGTAGAAATTGTGATTTTCGATATGATCTCAATACATTTCCATGTATTGTAGAGGAAGTAAATAATTATAAAAATCTGCTGTGGGCAGTACATGACTTTCCTTATATAATGCAATGAATTTCTACTTTTACAGTAAAAACAATAGATTATTATTATAGTAGATATTTATATTCTATCCAATATATTGAATTTTCGTCAATGAATCGTCATTTTCATTGATTTAGCGGCAGTTTTATCCATTTGGCGAGTTTTCGTTAATTTAGCAACATTGAAAACAGTCGCCAAGTTTGCAACACTCCACCAAATTTGTCGCCAAAATCTCGCTAAATGTTATGTATATACATGTATATATATATATATATATATATATATATATATATATATATATATATATATATATATATATATATATATATAAACATTATTAAAATCGTAAATCCAATGGTAGAATGGAAGAAGTAACTCATAACACAATCTCTTAAAATTTTTATGCCTACTGAATATAATGAAATAAAATGAAATTCAACAATAAAGAGGAAATTATAATACATATTACAGTTCAGAAAGCTAAAGATAATCAACAAATATCAATGGAAGGGAAACAAAAAAAGGAATACCAAAATAATCATGCATTAAAGCTTTCACGTGGAAGAGCTCTAGGCTTAAGAATGGTTCATTTCGAAAAAATTATTTATTAAGTCCTAATATATTAAACGAAATGAACACAAAAATGCTTGTTCTGAAACACAAGATAGATTTTATCTATAAACATATGTTATTAGCAATATATATATATATATATATATATATATATATATATATATATTTGTAATTCCATAAACTTTAAGAATTTATTTAATCAATTTCATCATTTATTGCCTGTAAAGGATTTGAATGTTACTAAAACTTTTAAATATAACAAGCCTATTGGAAGAACCATTTTTAATTACAATGCAATTTCAAAATCTCTCTCAGTCGACATAGATTCCTCTACAAATTTAGATGGTGAATGTATTTGTAGTGTTGATAATTATGCTGAATTTATAAATCCACACTTGGGTCATATAGTTACTGGAGACTTAGCCATTGTAAAAGATAAATCTTTAAGAACTATAATGTCATTTGGCACTAAATTCAGGTTACCTTCATGTAATAATTCTAAACAAGTGTTAAAGTCAATCAATCTGGACTTTCATAAATTTATTTATGGATTAGCTTCTAAATATGCTCAGCCTTTAGAGGCATTTAATATGTGGAAATTTACTATTTTAAGATCTATTAAAAATACCATTTGTAGTATTAATTTATCTAGATCTGTATATAATATGGATAATATAAAGCACTCTGTTAATGATTTACATAGATCTTTTGTTATTACTTATGTAGATAAAGCCTCTAATAATTATGCTATTATTTGTAAAAAATTCTATATTCAATATCTGCTAGATTATTTAAAAAATAATAGTCTATTTAAAATTGATTCACACTCTCTTAATAGTATCAAATTGAAAATTATCAATATGTATAGTGATTTAGATATTAATAATAAATTTTTGACATTTCCATATATTGTGCTTATACCTAAATTTCATAAAAATCCTATTAAATTTAGAACTGTAACTGGGAGTCATAATTCATACTCTACTACTGCTAGTAAATTATTACTAAATTATTTAAATGTACTAAATAACAATTTACGAGATTCTGGTGATAGCTACATTATTCTAAATAACAGTAAGGAATTAAAAAATAAATTAAAAACGCTTGGTAAAATAATAGGATTTCAAACTTTTGATTTTAAAGATCTATTTAATAATATTAAGATCACTGATCTATATGATGTCATTTTAGCTTTATATAATGCTTATATTACTTATCATTCTAATCTTACTAAATTTACCAATTTTCCTAAGCTTCTCCATTTTGTTCTTTTCAATAACTATATCTTTCAAGGTAATAAATTATACTTACAAGTCTCAGGTGTTCCACAAGGTGGCTGTAGTAGCAGTATGTTAGCTAATTTATACCTATATCAATATGAAAAATTCTTTACTTCAACTGATTATAAAATTTATAGATATGTAGATGATCTGATTTGTCTTGTATTTACTTATAACTATGTCATAGATATAGATTTCTATCCGGATAATTTGGAATTAATACCTAATGAAACTTCTATTAGTAATAATATTTATTATTTGGATTTAAATATAATTATAGAACCTGCTCATGGGATAGTTACTAAATTATATGATAAAAAAGATTTTTTAAAATTTAATATTAATAAATTATTACCTTTTAATTCCTGCAACTCGATTCAATTGTTTAGAAATATTATACTTAATCAACTTTTTAGAATTTATAGATTATCAGATAAAAAATTTCATGCTTTGCACATTAATAACCTCAAAATTACCAGTAAAATGTATCAATATCCTGCATATTTAGTAAATAGTATAGTTAATAAGTTTCGATTAGCCTAAAATTCTCATATTCTCCCCTTATTATCTTATTTTAGCCGTACTTCTTCATTCTCTTGAAATTATATTTTCATCTTTTTATCTTGAAGCTTTAACTGTTGAATAACTCATTTTATTTCATTTTATTGCTTTTGCGCAGTACAGTTTTTATTACTCTCTTTGGCAACAGCAAATCACATCTTTTCATTTTGGCATATGGCAACATTGGTCCAGTCATATTTTGCTCGTCATGGTTGCGCTGAAGAGGTGTG
Source organism: Amaurobius ferox (assembly GCA_951213105.1). Lineage (NCBI taxonomy): Eukaryota > Metazoa > Arthropoda > Arachnida > Araneae > Amaurobiidae > Amaurobius > Amaurobius ferox. The sequence goes on from OX578154.1 coordinate 94,329,453, forward strand.
TTTTGAGGTATTTATGTTTCCTTTATTGTTCCAATCTATATGCTTGTCGTCCATATAACACAAGTTTATAGATAAAATCTATGTTGTGTTTCAGAAACAAGCATTTTTGTGTTCATTTCGAAGGGATATATGGAGCCGAAGAGAATTTTTTCGAAATGAACTTATCGTAAGCCTAAATCTCCTCCATGTGCAAGCTTTTTTGCTTGATTTTTTTGTTTTCTTATTTGCATTCCTCATTTTTGAAATTCGTTGATTGTCTTTGTCTTTATGACTTGCATTATGCTTTATTATTTCCTCTTTTTGTCTTAATTTCTTTTATTTGTTTGTATTTTGTAGAAAATTTTGGAATAGTGTATTATGAGTTACTACATACATTCTAACTTTGGATTTAATAATTTATATTTATATATATATATATATATATATATATATATATATTATCGTAAGTATCAGGAACCGTACTCCCCATTACGGACAGCTGATTCACCAGTAATTTTCAGTAACATGCTGGCAAATGTTTTACAGTGTATTTGACTGATCTTATACTTAATACATGTACAGAGACAGCTCAAATTTTTTTAATCGATTTCAGAGTGCAGGGCAATAAGACCTTTTCCGTCATGTATATACAACAAGGAACAACAAAATGGTGTTGTACAAATATATTTATTTGAATAGATTGGAGACATATAAGATAATATCCAAATATTCCATTAACCATATATATTTATGCATTTAGACTTCGCTGTACACCAAGTTTACTGCTGAAGTTCTCATTTTCGCTTTTTGTTGAGTCCAAAAATTGGAACCTGGGGAACAATACTATCTCTAGTAATCAAGCCTGGATTTGCTGCACCTGCAATGAAGGATTACAGTATTTTAATATATACAAATGAAATGTGTTCGATCATGTGTTTAAATATGCAATAACCTATGATCCAAAAAAAAATAATAATCAGTGAAAAAGGTAAGGGATTGTACTAAATAGAAGATATAATATAACAATCGAATATATATATACACTGCTCACAACTGAAATCGCAGTACTATGAAGAAATTGATGTATCCATATGAAATTTACAGAATAAAACTGTAACATGCAGATGTGCAAATGATCAAAAAATCATACCTCGAAAAAGAAACCATGAAACTTTATTGGCATTAGATCAATAAGGAATAGGCCCACCGCGAGCGGCTATGCAAGATTGAATAGGACGAGGCATCCCGTCAATGAGTTGGTCAATGGTGTGCAGAGGGATGGCATTCCACACAGCATGAAATTGGGCTTGTAACTGAACATGGTTTGTTGGAATTGATTCTTCTTAATCTGCGACTCATGATGTCCCAGATATGCTCAATTGGCGACAAATTCGGAGAATATGCTGGCCAAGGCAGGGTATCAAAACCTTGTAGACTATCCATAGTTATCCGCGCGGAATGTAGCCTGGCATTATCCTGCTGAAAAAGTATTCCAGACCTGGTTGACAGATATGGTTGTACCGCAGGTCTCACAATGTCAAAGACGTATCGTTGTGTCGTAATACTGCCAGAAACGTGAACCAATGGTGTTCGTCCACCAAATGTTATACCACCCCAAACCATGGTACCACTTAGGGGTCTTGTATGGCGACTGATAGAAAATGCTTCCTGTTGGCGTTGTTGAAAGCACCGCCATACGTGAGTACGATCATCGGTCATGCCTATACAGAATCCTGATTCATCCGTGAATAGAATTTTTTGCCATTTTGTCGACCAATTCCATCTCATTTGACACCTCAAGAGACGACGTAACCGGTGAAGACGCTGGAACAGTAGGTGTCGAAAAGGTTGTCTACCTCGGAGTCCGGCGTCATCCAAACGGTTTCGAATAGTTTGTATCGAAACCACGCTACCTGTAGTGTGGAATAAATGTCTTTGTAACACGGTTGCTGTGGTAAACGGCTCCCACCCAACGGTACTCAGAAGCATACGATCTTCACGTGGTGTGGTACACCTAGAAGCTGCACTACCTGATCTTCCTGTCGTTTCGTTGTCTCTCATGAACCGTAACACACACCGTTGAGCTGTGCTCACATCACGACCCAATAGTTCAGCGATTCTTCGAAGGCTCATTCCAACCTCTCGTAAAACAATGATTTGTTGCCGTTCCATTGACGATAACTGAACGCATGCGGTACGTCGACGTACCCTTTAAATACTGTGATGATTTTTACATCCAGAAAGCAAGGACGCTACAATTTAACTGTGATATCGCTCCTCAGAGACCTGACGCTTTTATGCTGCTCGGCAAGGTGTTATGTCACTATGAGTAACGAAACTGTGATCATTTGCATATCTCGCCTTGCTGTTTGCATTACCTGATTTACATAAAGCTACACCTACAACTTTATGGTGTTGCGATTTCAGTTGTAAGCAGTGTATAAGGAAAGTATTGTGACGGGGTCGAAAATTCGAATTCCAGTTTTCAACGGGAGAGCGCGTTTCAAGCATCTCTGGATACGCATGAAACGTTTTTGAGGCGATATCTGTGTGTGCGTCACTAAGTCTGTGGAGACGATATCTCACAAACGAATGGAACGATTCGAACGAAATTTGGTCCAAACATACAATCCGCAAATACTGGAAGTCAATCATTTTGAAACGCAATCGAATGTTGAGAACGAAACTGCGATCATTTACCTTACTGTTTCCATTGCCTGATTTACATAAAGCTACACCTACAACTTTATGGTGCTGCGATTTCAGTTGTGAGCAGTGTATACACACACACACACACACACACACACACACACACACACACACACACACACACACACACACACACATATATATATATATATATATTATAGGGTGGTCCAAAATATTCAACGTCTATAATTTTTCAGTCTCACTCCTTAAAATTGTTCTATTTCAGGAAAAAATAATATCTGTCTAATTTTATTTCAATTGAACAATAATAAACACGTGCCGACGGGTATGCTTTTGTAGTGACAGTTTTCGTTTCCTGCTACTTAAACTGATCTCCCTTCTTAAACTATCTCACTGTTAGCGTAATGCAACATTCGTGGCAGGATGCCAAAATTCAGGTTGTAAATCTACTATTGTAGTTTTATATTAATCTGTGGCCATAACAGTGCCACAGCCGAAAATAATTTCTGGAAGGGGAGAGGATTTCTCAAAAGCTCTTTTGCGTCTTTTTTAAAGTGCGAAGTGAGGAAATATGTTTGCTTCAAAATACATGTACTTTATCGCGCAACTTATACATAAAATAATTTTAATTATAAAAATATAATATGAAAATCCAATGATAGAATAGAGAGAAGTTGTAACTCAAAAAACTCGAACTTAAAATAAGCCAACAACTTAAAAAGAAGTAGAAAATAGTGATTCCTCAATCAAGAAGAAAGTAACATGCATATATCTAGTCATCAAGCTAAATATATTCAACAAATATCAATTGTGAGAATTCGAAAATTGATAAACAGATAATATCTATGAACTCTGTCTACTTTGACGATAATCAAAAGAATTTAAAAATTAAAATAGGAATATAAAAATACTCTAGAAAATACTCCAAATGTCCTATCCAAGAGTAATAAAAAACGAGACCACTGTTGCCAATCGTAGGAGTTAAAAGTGGAGATCTACTGTAGCTAATAGTGAGATATAAATAACAGTATTACAAAAAAGCAATAAAATGTGGACAAATTCTCCAATAAAGGCTACGTAATAAAGGAGCGCTTAAAATATTATTAAAGGATGTAAATACATTATAATGCTAATTCAAGAGAATGTTGACAATTTACTAATATAAGATACAAAGGAGGGACTTTTAAGAATATTCAGCAGATTTAAACTTATATATATATATATATATATATAATATGAAAATACCGTGAAATATAATATTATAAAATCATCAGAAATCACACGAGGGGGTCACAACTCCCCCCGGTATATATATATATATATATATATATATATATATATATATATATATATATTATATATAGATCGATAGATACAGAATAACTTACAAAACGTCCTTGAAGAAAGTTTATATGTTAGCAGGCATATGCCGTGTTTCCTTCAAGGAAGTTTTATAAGTTGTTTTGTTACAAAAATCAATTTTATTTATTTATATAGATGTTTATTCGCTTTTGACCTCCAGACTTACACGATTAGCTTTGAATTCAATATTAGCAGCAAGAGAACTCAGACAGGAAATAGGACTCAGACAGGGCGGCAAGTATAAGTGCAGTAACGTAAAGCAAATGTTTTGATTGAAGGACTTTAAGAATAAAGTAATCATTCTAAATTTCTCAAATTTTATAAATGTAATAAAAATATAGAATCTAAGTACACAATAGAAATTGTAATATGTCCAGAAATCATAAAATTAACCGATAAAACTTTTTGTTTTTTAAAAATAAATTCACCATAACGATTTTCTTAAAAGGAAACATGTTTACATTGTTTATTCCCGTATAAAAGTTTTTGCAAAAGTCCAATAAATTATTACTTGCACTGGAGTCCTGTTCCCTGTTTGTCCGCCTTTATCGGAGTTGTTACGGGAAGAGTAGGTATTTGCAATGTTCCAATTTGAGCCATTGGTGTGTATTTAGCTGCGCAAGCGTTCATGCGTACATCGTTATTAACACTTTACAACATAGTTGAAAAGTGTTTATGATTTTTTTCATTCTGTCTGTCTGTCTATCCGTTAGCACGATAACTGCCGTAAAAATGATTTTATCAAAATAAAATTTTAGTATGTTGTTCAGACGGTCTGTCGGACCTATGGGAATATAAATAAATAATATCACCCAATTAGTTTTTTATTGTACCCGGATTGAAAAAATGAAATACATTGAACCCTATGGGACCTAATTTTTCAAACATCTTTTAAGCAAATTTAAAACTCCCAAATTGCTTCGAAACTTTTAGGAAATATTCACATTATCCCGTAAAATATATAAAAAAACTTTCAGTAAAATATATTAAGTAGTTTTTTTAATTAACAATTATTTAATATAGGGAAAAAAACAAATTCAATTAAATTCTGACTTTTGGGATATCCTCCAGAAAGAAAAAAATATATAATATGTAATAAATATCTTTCCAAGAGTTTAATCATTTTGTATATGAGAGAGACTTCACATTTTAAAATACATTTGGTAGATAACAATTTTTCAAATCTTTTTTTAATTTTATATAACTCTTCGTGATATACTTATTTGATCTCATTTTTAATGCACTTTCCTACGTCCTAGAGAGTAAAAATTTGGTACACAGCTTAAATTTGATGAACATTTTATTCAACAAAAATTTGGTGGATCTTTAAATATAGATCAAACATTTTTTTCGAAATGGCCTGCAAATAATCACCGTTCACTTCTATAAATCATTGTTGTAATATTGTTAAAAATTCTGATGTGGGCAGCACATGTCTTTCCCTGCAGACTCATATTCACGTTCTCTTTATTTCTTCAATAATAATTTGAGTTTATCTGCACAAAATAACAGCCATAAATATTTTAAATGACATTGAATTTGCACGTTAAACTTAAATTTGCTTCTCATTTGATAGCTGGACTTATTGTCAAAGGTGGCGTAGCGAAAACGCGAAAAAACTGGAATATCTCAAGAACGGCTAGTCCTAGAGTAATGGGGTTAGTCTTATTCTTTTTCTTGTCAGAAATCACGTATAAGCATTTAATTGATATAATTGAGCACACGTAGTCTTTTATTTTTATATTTAACGATTTTTGAGGGCCATTTCGCATAAATATTCCGTTCCTTTTTCCCGAATCGTACTAGAATAACCTACAAATGACTTATATACCAAATTTTGTTAAATTTGGTATATAAATCACTTGTAGGTTACTGAAATATTATACACCAAATTTTATTAAATTTGTTCAATTAGTTTTTAGCTAGAAGGCACTATCTGCTGGCCATTTCGCAAAGAAGGCAGATTCTTTTATTACGAATCGTACTATAACCTAATGAACATCAGAATTTCCCACAAAAAACATACCTACCAAATTTTATGAAATTCGGTCTATTAGTTCTTCAATTAGTGTGGATGTAATATCCTCACAGACACACAGAAACATACACAGATACACCCTTACACAAACAGACGTCTTCCTAAAAATAGTTTTTTCGTGTTCTAGAAGTCTCAAAATGTGTAGATTCTTCGAAAATTCGAGTTCCGATCTTCGGCACGATTCCAATACTTTGAATACATACACACACACATATATTATCTGTGTATCTGTGTATTATCTGTGTATCTAAATTCTGTGCCTATGCAATTACAATAGTTGTGATTTTAAATGATCCCTAAACTTTTATTATTTCTTCATCGAAACTTAATTTTAACTTATGCAGAATGCAAATATCTCAAGCGATTGTAACGTGAGTTACATAAGAATTGCTGAATTTTTTTCACACAAAATTATTTAGCTCTGGAGTCTGGAATACAAGTTATATGAATGAAATATTCATTGATTTTGCATCGAGAATCAGATGATTTATATTTCGATACAGTTTTAAATATTTAAGTATAATAAATTACTGTAGTATGGTGATAATGTAAAAGATATCAACACTGAATGTATCACATTTTAGAGATTTTAAATGAAATTGCATTTCAGTTGGAAAGTGTTTCATAATCAATGCTTATGCATGATTGATCTTTCTTGTCAGTTCTAATTGTAGCAAGCAACCTGTCTATCGTTAGACGTGATTGCTAGAAAAGTGGCTACTAAAATCTCTATTACTTGAGGGCAATGTTCCTAGTAAATACGAATTTCTGTAATAATGAAAAATAGCAGATATACCCAATGTTACACGTGATTTAAAAAATGGTGCCACTTCTAATAGCGTTTCAAATCGTATATTTAATAAAATATAATATTTTTTCAATTTATTTATTAAAATAACAAGAAAGATTAATCATGCATATAGCATTGATTCGGAAACATTTTCCAACTGAAATGCAAGTCTATTTAAACATTTCGAAGCTGCGATACATTCAATACTGATATTTTGTCAATTATCTTAGTGGTACAATAAATTAATAAACTTGGAAAATTAAGATTTCATTTAAAAAATCAATGCTATAAAATCGCCTGCTGCTCTATAAAATCAATGAATATTTCTTTCATATTACTTATATTACAGACTCCAGAACTAATTAATTTTGCTTGAAAACAGTTTAAAAATTCTTAAACTTCTCACCTTGCAATCGCTTGGTTTGTTTACATGCTGCATGCGTTAAAATTATTCTTCATTATAAAATAATCAAAGCTTAGTGAACATTTAAAATAAAAAATATTGTAACTGTATTGCACAGAATTCAGACACACAGAAAATACGCAAAAATTAAAGTGGTTTTATGGCGGATACAACACTAAATATAAATTTAAACGATCGTTAAACATCACAATATTGTTCTATAATATATGCTGGCATCAAAATCCAGATATCGAAAATTTCCGTAGAACTATGCTTACTCTATACTATATTCTATAGTATGAGAAAATAATTTTAATTTAAAAAGATAAATAAATATAATATTTGGATATATAAAACAGAATCAATATTTTAAAACAGTATTTCACCTGTAAGTAGCATAGTGTTATTGAATTCCGTTCTCAGGATGTTTAGAACGTTTTTTACACCTTCTGTCCCCTGTAAAAAGGAGTAAAATTAATACCTCAACAACATTTGTAAAGTAATTATTATAAACGGTAAATCGAAAATCCACACTCAATTGAAACATTCTATAATTTATTTCTATTTTAACAACAGAAACAACTAAAATTTGCTGTGGTGCTTTACTTTACTTGCATCCCATTAATATATTTTCGATAGTTTTCACATTCAGAAATATTTCTTGTCATATAATCATAGCATATTAATGTCGAGCGTACACAGGATATATCTGAATTCAACAGTTAAATAGTAGATACTTTTTACAGTTTCATGGTGAAAACCAGGTTAAATGTTATATTACTTATATTTCGCAACATAAGCTAATTTGATTTACAGTATAACTTTTAGTTGTAGAGTAGAGCTTTTGATTTATAGTATAACGCTTAGTAGAAGAGTAGAGCTTTTGATTTATAGTATAATTTTTAATAGTAGAGTTTATTTAACCTTAAAATAGTAATTAACCGAAAACCGGAGATAAAACATACTCTCCTGGGCTGCCAGTTTTTTATATTCCATTTATGTAATAAATCCCCTGAATTACTAGACAGATGTTTCTTGTACATGGGTACTTGTTCTAACTTTATTGAGAACCGTGATCAGGGTTTCCTATGCATGTAGTAGTCCTCTAATAAACATTTATTACACCCCCTTGGTATGCCACTGCTGCTCAAGTTCTCGGGTGAGTCGGACGATGCGTCACCTCCGAGAGCAGTGCTTCTTTGTGTGGGCTACTAGGGGAGAATTTTCCAGAAAAGGTCAGGCGGGGAAATTCGAAGGTCAGATTTGGGCCTACAGCTACCTACGCTTCGAAGTGCGGGAGGAAGGGGGGGGGTTCAGTACTTCGGTTTCTATTATCGGAGGTGACGGTCGATCTGGGTGTTTCGCTCCCTTCGTATGGCCGGCCACTCAATTTGCTGCTCATGCCTCTGGGCGAGTCGAGTGATCTGGGTTTTCGTCCCCTCCGAATTTAATTTTCACATCCTTGTGAATATTTCACACTTTCCACTCCTTCACAAAAAGAGGAAATTTTGGGGACCGGGGCCACCGAGGCAAAGCCTCTTCACTCGAGAGGCCTCTTTAGCCACAGGTGGACAAATGCTGGGGGCTCACGAAGCTCCAGATGCCATCTTCAATGCTCAATATACCTTATTTTTTTTTAAAGTTCTTTAGAGAATCTACTTTTGCTTAGGGACTTTGGTAAGGATTAAGAAGGCCCCCTGGTTTGCTGATTTAAATTGAAAATAAATCCTATCTACATATGTTCCATTTTTTTTCTTGTTCATCTACGGAAAATATCTAAGAATAAACACTTCATTAAAACACATCATTATAAAAAACATGTAACACTGTCCAACAACACATTTTTTTAAATCTGGTGTCTTGGAAGTCAGTTTATGTTGGTCAATATTAGGGCCACTTATATAACATCGTATTAGTCGTATCGACTGCAGTTTTAGAGATACATAGCCAAAATTGAAAAGTGAGGCAAACATGAACACTGGATCACTGGATAAGAAAAAAAATTGACCTTTGAGAAAATATTTGAGAGTTGGAGTACAAAATGTAATCAATGTACTTTTGCTTGACAGAGACAAAATTGTACTCTCAGCATTACATATAAAGGTTTGGTTGTTGATGACTGATAAAAGATTTGGTTGTTGGAGAATAAAACATAATCAGTAGGCTTTTCTTGACAGAGACAAAATTATTCTGTCAGCATTACATATAAACTAGGCCTGATAAAAGATTTGCTAGTGAGAGAAAAAAATGTAATCAATAGGCTTTTCGTTGACAGAGACAATATCATTCTGTAACTATTACATATAAAGCTAGATAAAAGATTTGGTTGTTGGAGAACAGAATGTAATCAGTGGACTTTTGGTCGACAGAAACAAAATCATTATATTACCATTATATGTAAAGTGAAGCCTGATTAAAGGTTTGGCAGTTGGAGACCAAAACGTATTCAGTGAGCTTTTCTTGACAGAGACAAAATGATTCTGTCAGAATTGCATATAAACCAGGACAGATGAAAGATTTATTAGTTGGAGAACAAAACGTAATCAATAGCCTTTTAGTTGACAGAAACTATATTATTCTGTCACTGTTACATATAAAGCTAGATAAAACATTTGGTTGTTGGAGAACAAAAAGTAATAAATGGACAATAATCTTAATAACCATCAAACTAAAGATCAATTAAAAACAAACCACATCTCCTCACTGAATTTTAATTCAAGAGTTCCAAACACTATATACTTGAAATTCAGAATGTGTTATTGTATTTGATAGGTTTCAAGGTCAGTGTTTAAACGGAGACATATTTTAATTTCACTGAAAAAAGTTAATTTAAATATACAAATTTATTTTTGGTATTTAACATAGATATGAATTGAAATATCGAGCAGAATAATAATTTTTACATGATCTGCTTATGGTGGCGTTTCTAAAGTTAGATGCACGCTCTACTTTCAGATATAAAAATCTGATGTGGGCAGCACATAACTTTCCCTGCAGATTTATATTCACGTTCTCTTTATTTTAATTAAATTTAATTCACTTTTAATTCAATGTTCGTCCTCATTTGGTAACTGGACTTATTGTCAAAGGTGGTGTAGTGAAAATACAAAAAAAAAAAATTTTTAAAAATAAAATAACTCGAGAACGGTAGTCCTAGTGTAATGTTAATGGATATATTTGAGCATACGTATATTTTTATTTTAGATTTTAACAATTTTTGCGGGCTATTTCGCAAAAAAAGGCAGGATATTTTTTTCCAAATCCTACCAAAATCTAATCAACACCAGGATAACCCACAATCGACTTATCTACCGAATTTTGTAAAATTCGGTACATCGGTTTTTCAGTTACACTGGATACAAGCAATTTTTGCGGCCATTTAGCAAAAACAGGCGGCTCTTTTATCCCGAATCGTACTAAAAACTAATCAGCACCAGAGTCACACCCAATTGACTTACCTACCAAATTTTATGAAATTCGGTCCATTAGTTTTTGAGTTAGAGTGTATACATACATTGCACAGACAGACAGACACACAGACAAACGCACAGACAGACGACACGCTAAAAATAGTATTTTCGTATCCTAGAGGTCCCAAAACATGTAGATCAGTCGAAAACTCGAATTGTGATTTTCGGTATCATTCCAATACTTTCTCTATACATTACCATGTATTGCAGGGAAAGTAAAAAACATGATGTGGACAGCACATGACTTTCCCTGCAGACTTATTTCCACGTTCTTTTTAATTTAATAAAATTTAATTCACTTTTAATTTAATTATCGTTCTCATTTGGTAACTGGACTTATTTTCAAAGGTGCCGTAGAGAAAATACGAAAAAACTAAAATATCTCGAGAACGGCTAGTCCTAGTGTAATGGGGTCGGTCTTATTCTTTTCTCCGCTAAAAATTACGCATAAAACAAGCATTTATTGGATATATTTGAGCATACGTAATTCTTTATTTTAGATTTTGACGAGTTTTGCGGGTCATTTGGCAAAAAAGGGCAGGTTACTTTTTCCGAATCGTACTAAATTCTAATCAGCACCAGAGTAACATATCTACCGAATTTTGTGAAATACGGTCCATTAGTTTTTTAGCTGGAGTGGATACAAGCTTTGGCGGGCCATTTTGCAAAAAAAGGCGGGTTCTTTTATCCCAAATTGTACCCAAAACTAATCAGCACTAGATTTGCCCACAAGTGATTTACCTACCAAATTTTATGAAATTCGGTCCATTAGTTTTTTAGTAAGAGTGGATACAATATCTGCACAGACAGACAGACACACAGACAGACACACAGACACACAGACAGACACACAGACACAAACACAGACGTCACGCTAAAAATAGTATTTCCGTATTCTAGAGGTCCCAAAACGTGTAAATCTGTCGAAAACTCGAATTGTGATTTTCGGTATGATTCCAATACTTTCTCCATACATTACCATGTATTGCAGGGAAAGTAAAAATCTGATGTGGGCAGCACATGACTTTCCCTGCAGACGTTTATATTCACGTTCTCTTTATTTAATTAAATTTATTTCACTTTTAATTCAATTTTCGTTCTCATTCGGTAACCGGACTTATTATCAAAGGTGGCGTAAAAAAAATACAAAAAACTAAAATATCTCGAGAACGGCTAGTCCTAGTGTAATGGGGTTGATCTTATTCTTTTCGTCGTTAAAAATTACGTATTTAACGAGCATTTATTGGATATATTTGAGTATACCTAGTTCTTTTGTTTAGATTTTGACGATTTTTGCGGGCCATTTTGCAAAATAAGGCAGGTTATTTTTTTTCGAATCATACCAAAATCTAATCAGCACCAGGGAAACCCACAAGTGACTCATCTACCAAATTTTGTGAAATTCGGTCCATTAGTTTTTCAGTTACAGTGGATACAAGCTTTTGCAGGCCATTTCGCAAAAAAAGGCGAGTTCTTTTATCCCGAATCGTAGCCAAAGGTAATCAGCACCAAGGTAACCCACAATTGACGCATCTACCAAATTTTGTGAAATTCGGTCCATTAGTTTTGTAGTTAGAGTGGATACAGAATCTGCACAGACAGACAGACACACAGACACACAGACAGACAGACACACAGACACACAGACAGACACACAGACGTCACGCTAAAAATAGTTTTTCGCATTCTAGAGGTCTCGAAACGTGTAGATCCGTCGAAAACTCGAGTTGCGGTTTTCGGCATGATTCCAATACTTTCCCTATACATTACCATGTATTGCAGGGAAAGTAAAAATTTATCTATTTGTTTCGCGTTTATTATGCACTGGTTTGTATGGAATTAAAAGTACCCACAATATCAGCACATAAACTTTCCATGTTGTTGTTGTTGTTGAGACCCAGACCGTCCGACCTACCAGAAAGGTGTAAGGTAACTGAATGGACGGCCGGGAAGTGCCACCCAATTTAGACCGGAACCCAGTGGGGGAGGCATCCACAGGGACCGTACCCTCCTTCCCCTACCACCAACCTCTCGGAAGGACTTACGGACCCACATGTTTAACGTGATCGTACTCCGCATGAACACGGCGGCATTTGTGGTAGCGTGCAAATCTAGCGCGCAAACCACGGGGATACCGCACCCAAGATGGCCAACAGCACGCGGTGTTCCGAGGTGGTCACCCACCAAGTACTAACCGCGCCCGATGCTGCGTGACTTCGGTGATCTAACGAGAACCGGTGTTTTCAGCACGGTACGGCCGTTGGCCTTAAACTTTCCATGTGTCATAATTTCGCGAGTCTTGGTGGAAACTGACAAATTCAGCCCTATCACTTTGACGGTTTCAAATTTCATTAATACTGAGGTCAGACTATACAGAACCTAAGCTAATCTTATTTAATAAACTCAAGGATTATGTCTGTTTAATTATATGCTTGGTTGCATAGAATAAAATCTAAGCAACCTACAGTTAATTCGGTCCAGTGATAATGCAAGTCAGGTCTCAACACTCCTCAGAGAATTTCTTTTTATATTCGACTTATTTTTCTTTAGTTATTTTATGTAGAATTGCAACATTTAATGATTTTCTCAAAAATGAAGTGCTTGTTGATCGAGAATACTATCACAGAGTTTACATTTTGACAGAATTTGAAATATCGAAGAAAGCTCTTTCTAACGAAGTTTTGAACTGAATCAGCAGGACAATTTCTTCATATTTAAAAGAATTTAAAATACATCAATATATACGCATTTTATATAATTTCCTGTATGCCTTGTTGTATCGGAAAATTCAAGATCCGCACAATTCTAATATTTGTCATGGATATGGAAAGATATCTTCACATTCTAATAATTTTTAATTTACTACATTCCTGAAGATTTTTATTAATTTTTAAGTGGGTCAATAAAATTTTCGGTTTTCAATAACTAGAAAACGATCGAGGAACAAGTTCCGACTTCTCATGAAAAAGGGGTAATACGTTCTTGTAATTGGGGAAGCTGTTTTTGAGAATTTTCTGTGAGTTCCTATATAGTTTGAATCAGAGTTTTGCATCTTAAATTCCGAGCAACGCCGGTACTCTTTCTAGTTCATCCATATCCTAACAAACACTATAGGCGGGTTCTGGTCTATGGATGCTGCTGGTTGTATTTGAATAATTATCCTAAGAGGGATAATATCAAATATGAAACTAATATTTTTAGAAATACCAAACGTCTAAATAACCAAGTACTACTGTATATATGGAAAACATTTCTATAATAGAACTTGATTATGCATGAGTTAGTTAATTCGTAATGGAAGTCTTGAAACATCTGATGTGGGCAGCATATGACTTTCCCTGCAGACTTATATTCAGATTCTCTTTATTTTAATTAAATTTAATTCACTTTTAATTCAATTTTTTCGTTCTCATTTGATAACTGGACTTATTTTCAAAGGTGGCGTAGAAAAAATACGAAAAAACTAAAATATCTCATGAACGGCTACTCCTAGTGTAATGGGGTTGGACTTATAATTTTCTTCGTTAAAAATTACGTATAAAACAAGCATTTGCAAAAAACGTCTGGCCATCTTGCAAAAAACGATAGGCTATTTTTTCCCGAATCTTACCAAAATCTAATCAGCACCAGGATGTCTCACAAGTGACTAATCTTCCGAATTTTGTGAAATTCGGTCCATTAGTTTTTCAGCTAGAGTGGATACAAGTTTTTGCTGACCATTTCGCAAAAAAGGCGGGTTCTTTTATCCCGAATCGTACCCAAAACCAATCAGCATCAGATTCGCCCACTAGTGATTTACCTACCAAATTTTTGAAATTCGGTTCATTAGTTTTTTAGTTAGAATGGATACAAAATCTGCACAGACAGACAAACACACACACACACATAGACACACAGTCAGACACACAAACAGACGTCACGGTAAACATAGCTTTTTCGTATTCTAGAGGTCTCGAAACGTGTAGATTCGTCGAAAACTCGAGTTGCGATTTTCGGCATGATTCCAACACTTTCCCTATACATTACCATGTATTGCAGGGAAAGTAAAAAAGCAACATGTCTTAGCTTTGCATATCCTCGTATAGGAAGAATATTTTAAAAACTTACTCCTAATGTTAGTCCCCACAAAGACGGTCTTCCTACAAACACCATTTTGGCACCCCTCGCTATTGCCTTGTAGACATCAAAACCATTTCGAATCCCACTGTCTAAGTAAACGTCTCTACGAGGCACCATCTTGTTTACTGCTTCTACAACTTCAGGTAGTGCATCAATCTGTAGGAAGATCATAAACATTTGAACATCTTATTTATTAGTGAGATGCCCAGAACATTATTATTAACAACCACAACATTTAAATATCTGGTGTTAGCAATGGATATCTCCATAATCAACACACTATACAAATTACTATTTTATAATAATAACTTTACATTGCTATAATAATCACATAATCGTTTAAAAAATGGACAGAATAATCATATCAATAAATTGGTCGACATCAGACGAAAAATTAAAGATCGCTTCTGGCAGTACCACCGTTTTCGAGATAATGTCTCAAATTCCTATCTCATAGATTACTGGTTCCTTTTGAAGTGCGCCAACGAGGTTCACGAACGTAAAAAGTTGCCCCTGTGTTAATATTTAAACAGCCACCACAGGATATTAGAGGATTTTGCAACAGCTGGAGAATGCAGGCAATGTTCATGTGTTAATAAAGTGTTATAATGGAGGACCGCTGTACCCGGATCTTTTAAGAATCAATTCATCAAGAAGTGGCGTCCAATGAAGTGTTGTATGTGAGGTCAATTTCTACGAACATTTTCTACGGATACCACCAGCAGATATTATACAGAGGACTTTGAAGTTTGAGTATCATTCTGCCAGAAAGTGAGACTATTACTCTTGGTTTGTATTAAGCGCAACGAGCGCAGATGTGAACTCAACTGGCCAATGAGAAGACACAGTACACTCGACAGATCTCTTGATGAAAAAAACACATCTCTTTTTGCGTTATTTCTATTCTAATTAGTTTGTCAATCTTGAGCTCGTATCTTTGAAGTTTGTAGTATTTGGTGAAAAGCTGCTGTCAAGGTCCTATCACATAAAGGAATTTCATTGCACAAACTTCGGTAATTGCGCTCGTCAATCATGTTCTAGGACCTCCTCTCGGGAAGCTGGTCATAGCGTTACGAGTACTTAGCCACTTATTTGTATATAGCACGTTTAGTGTTCAGCCATATAAGTGATATAATCTCACAAATTCCCCCCCCCCCCCACAAAGCATTTTTATGAGTGATTTTACTATAATTGTGATCTTTAATGTACCGTATATTCATAAAATTAGATAAAAGTTCGTGGAATTATCATTCTAATTCAATGTTCACGTTGGACTTATATTCATATCCGCCATAAAGACACAGTGGTGTGACTTAAAATTTTGCTTTCTTCTGATGGGATTGCACTCGGGAGTTGAATATTTTTTCTTGCTATTCCCAAAAAATGAGGATTTTTTTTTTCCTTTGACATGCATGGTGTCGCTGAAAGATTGCTTGAAGGAAATGTTACTTGTTATAGGACCTTAGGGGAAGTCACGGAAAGAGAATGCATCATACTGTTTGAATCAGAATATCATAGATTCTGTAACATGTACTTGGCACCTGCTTCAAATATTCCGTTAAACAGTATTTTAATGTTTAAAATAAATTACTTATTTAGACTAAATTTCCTGATATTTCAGCTTAACGTACGGTTCGAAAAACGCACGTCAAATTTTGTCTTTCGACCCGAATTAAAAAAAAAATCTACGAGTTTTCCTATCATTCTCATATCTGGAGGCAAAGAACACTCATATTATTGTGAAGTAGAATGTTTCGCGATGTTTGGCTCATTCGACGATCTATAACATTATCATGACTTATAGAATCTATAGATAATTGATTATAGAATCTGAAGATAATTGATTTTAAAGAATATGAAAGCAAAATAATTGGTCAAACAATATTAGGCGTCATATAAAATTCAAAATACAACTTAATAAAGGACATTAAGAGTTGTAAATCTGATGCCAAATGTTTTCTTACGGATAGAATTAAAAAAAATATGAGAGTTTCCTTTCCATTTCCAAATTTGGGAATAAAGAACACTGTTGCAAAGGAGAATGTTTAGAAATGTTTTGCATTATCGACTGCCTATAACATAATTTATCTTGACACTAATGAATTATAGAAAAACAGGAGTGTGGCGTAACTCGACTTTCTCATAAGAAAATTCATTTTTTATTTCAAAGGGGGGAGGGGGGTAATGACGTCAGGAACAGAAAAATATATTGCAGCTAATTTTTTCAATGATTCAAACTATAAAGTCTAGATTGCGGTACAAATAAATCCCTTTATGTATGATTATGTCAAATTTTGTTCTATGCTGCCATGTTAAGAGGATATAAAAGTTCGAATAAATTTCGAAAATTTCCACTCGAATTAAACAAAAAAATCTATCTAGGTCTAGATTTCTTGATAGCAAAGCCGGATATAAAGTTTTTTAAAAATCCATCAATATTTGTGGTTGTCGTCGCGTACACAAGAAATCGACCACAGACATCAGACAGACAGACGGATATCACACCAGAAATAGTTAAAACGTGTTCAGGAGGTCTTAAAACATACATTGGCATCGAAATCTCGAAATTGAAAAATTTCATGAAAAGAATACTTTATCAGTACTACGTATGAGAACGTAAAACTAATTGATATAAAGGAATATTATTTTGCATAAGTATTTCTTTTTAAACTAACTACCAACACACACACGGAATACAAAAACACAAAATTAGATATAATCTGTCAGTATGGTATAGTAAGTATTGTTCACTAAACACACGTTTTTTTCATAAAATTATAAGGACATACGTACAGTAGCTAAAATATTGTCCAGCTGTCGTCCACCATGGTTTGATACCAAAATTGCAGAAGCCCCAGACGTAATGGCCATCGTTGCGTCCGCACCTACGTTAAAGAATGTTTCGTAAAAGAAAATACATTTAAAACACAATATTATTTTATATTTAATTACACCTTTTCGTTTGCTTAAAAAGTTATAGAAAATAAAAATAATGTAGTAATTAAAAACTTTTTTTTGTTGGAGCATTTGGGGATTGGCATTTGGCGATTGGGCGTTGGAGCATTTGGCGATTGGCATTTGGCGATTGGGCGTTGGAGCATTTGGGGATTGGCCCGAGCATTTGGCGATCTGAACGTGATTTTATGATGGATATCGCGTATATAACCATAAAAATCTGATGTGGGCAGCACATGACTTTCTCTGCAGACTTATATCCACGTTCTCTTTATTTCAATTAAATTTATTTCACTTTTAATTCAATTTCCGTTCTCATTCGGTAACCGGACTTATTTTCAAAGGTGGCGTAGAGAAAATACGGAAAACAAAAATATCTCGAGAACGGCTAGTCCTAGTGTAATGGGGTTGTTCTTATTAATTTCGTCGTTAAAAATTACGTATTAAACGAGCATTTAATGGATATATTTGAGTATAGCTAGTTCTTTAGTTTAGATTTTGACGATTTTTGAGGGCCATTTTGCAAAAAAAGGCAGGTCATTTTTTTTCGAATCGTACCAAAATCTAATCAGCACCAGGGTAACCTACAAGTGACTGATCTACCGAATTTTGTGAAATTCGGTCCAGTAGTTTTTCAGTTAGAGTGGATACAAGCTTTTGCGGGTCATTTCGCAAAAAAAGGCGGGTTATTTTATTCCAAATCGTACCCAAAACTAATCAGCATCAGACTCGCCCACAAGTGATTTACCTACCAAATTTTGTGAAATTCGGTCGATTAGTTTTTTAGTTAGAGCGGATACAAAATCTGCACAGACAGACAGACAGACACACAGACAGACACACAGACAGACACACAGACACACACACAGACGTCACGCTAAAAATGGTTTTTTCGTATTCTAGAGGTCTCGAAACGTGTAGATCCGTCGAAAACTCGAGTTGTGATTTTCGACATGATACCAATACTTTCCCTATACATTACCATGTATTGCAGGGAAAGTAAAAATACGAATACGACTGCATATTCCTTAAATATGTCTGTCGCCCTCTGAGTGAACCTAATACACCCTATATATGCGTGTTTAGTACGCCATAAATGTGCTTCTTTGAAAGGGTGTTATACGCCCTAAATATGCTCTTTTAATAAGTCCTAAATACTCATCTGCGAGGACGTAATACGCCCTAAATAAGCTTTTTTGCTACGTCCTTAATAAGTGTGAGTGGTGCAGTCAAATGTTTTTTTTTAAATGTACTTTAAATCAACAGTTCGTTTACTATATAATAATATTTTAAATTTAAAAAATCCTTTGGGACATCATATTTTCTTTCTTTGTCCAGTCTGTGTCTCACCGTACTCTGAGAACATTCCCTAAATAACATCTTTAAGAACCTGTCTGATAATGGGAGTGACGTAATCTGCCGAACACTTACCATCAACTGACGTTTCCTGAGAATTCCACAAAAGGGAGTCGTGATATCGTAATCCCCAACTATATGTGACCAGTTCAGTTTCCATCTGATATAACAACAAGCAACTTCTCCACAGCACCTTCCAAGAGCGGAGTACCATTGCTATATATTACTTTCCCTGCAATACATGGTAATGTATAGGGAAAATATTGGAATCATGCCGAAAATCGCAACTCGAGTTTTCGACTGATCTACACGATTTGACACCTCTAGAATACGATAAAACCATTTTTAGCTAAACGTCTGTGTGTATGTCTGTGTGTCTGCATGCCTGTCTGTCTGTATGTGCATATTTTGTATCCACTCTAACTAAAAAACTAACTGACCGAACTTCATAAAATTTGGAAGGTAAGTCTCTTGTAGGCGAATCTGGTGCTGATTATTTTTGGGTACGATTCGGAATAAAAAAAACTGCTTTTTTTGCGAAATGGCGCGTAAAAACCTGTATCCACACTAGCTAAAAAACTAATGGGCCGAATTTCACAAAATTCTGTAGATAAGTCGCTTGTGGGTCACTCTGGTGCTGATTAGATTTTGGTACGATTCAGAGAAAAATAACTTGCCTTTTTTTTGCAAAATGACCCACAAAAATCGTCAAAATCCAAAATAAAAAACTACGTGTGTTAGAATACATCCATTAAATGCTTGTTTTATACGTAATTTTTAACGAGAAAAAGAATAAGACCAACCCCATTACACTAAGGCTAGCCATTTTCGAAATATTTTAGTTTTTTCGTATTCTCTACGCCACTTTTGAAAAAAAAAATATATATATATCTATATATATATATATATATATATATATATATATATATATATATAAGTCCAGTTATCAAATGAGAACGAATATTGAGTTAAAAGTGAATAAATTTAATTAAAATAAAGAGAAAGTGATTATAAGTCTGCAGTGAAAGTCATGTACTGCCCACATCAAATTTTTTCATATTGCTATGCTACATCATCTGGACACTTGCCATATTAAATGTGGGGTTAAATGACTCCGATTGCAGGAAACCCGTAATGATGCATTTTGGTTTGGCCTATTAGTGCTTAAGCGTCTTCGTGAAGGAGAGATTTTTCGACTTGACCTTTTGCGGAATGCCAAGGTTTGTTAAAAATGAGCGATATATTTTTCGACTTGACCTTTTGCGGAATGCCAAGGTTTGTTAAAAATTAGAGATATATTTTTCGACCTGAGATTTTGCGGAATGCCAAGGTTTGTTAAAAATTAGCGATACATTTTTCGACTTGACCTTTTGCGGAATGCCAAGGTTTGTTAAAAATTAGCGATATATTTTTCGACTTGACCTTTTGCGGAATGCCAAGGTTTGTTAAAAATTAGCGATACATTTTTCGACTTGACCTTTTGCGGAATGCCAAGATTTGTTAAAATTTAGCGATATATTTTTCGACTTGACCTTTTGCGGAATGCCAAGGTTTGTTAAAAATGAGCGATATATTTTTCGACTTGACCTTTTGCGGAATGCCAAGGTTTGTTAAAAATTAGCGATATATTTTTCGACTTGACCTTTTGCGAAATGCCTAGGTTTGTTAAGAAATAGCGATATATTTTTCGACTTGACCTTTTGCAGAATACCAAGATTTGTTAAAAATTAGCGATATATTTTTCGACTTGACCTTTTTCGGAATGCCAAGGTTTGTTAAAAATTAGCGATATATTTTTCGACTTGATCTTTTGCGGAATGCCAAGGTTTGTTAAAAATTAGCGATATATTTTTCGACTTGATCTTTTGCGGAATGCCAAGGTTTGTTAAAAATCAGCGTTATATTTATACTTTATAACAATTATATATAATGAATGGATTGCTATAGGAATATTTTTTTTATTTTGAGCTGTGTTGAATATTTAAAGGAGCTGCTGTTAAATTATGAAGATTGGATGGTTAGACAATTTTTCATATTGAAATTTTAAAATCGGAGACGTCTTCAAAAGTTGAAAAATATATACATATTTTTAAATCTACGAAAATTCATCTATTGATTGTACGGATTCTGTTCAAAGTTTGTTTAAATAAGAATTATTTTTAACTTTTTGTTGGCGTTAAGATGGAAACTCTGTAATATTATTATCAATTGATAAAGAACCAATTTGTTTGAAAATTTGGCAAAATGGCATGAAAAACTAATTTGAATATGAAAAAAATCTTGACAATATATTTTCGGATCTGAACTGAAATATCACTGTACGAAATTTTGTAGCATTGGGTCGCTTAGGTTTTCCGTTATGTGCACAATAGTTAAACAGTCAGACAAACATCAGTTTGTATTACAATACATTTTTAAGTGACACTATAAAAGTTGATTTAGAATCGATCAGAGAAAATTGAATGTAGAACTACGAGCTCCTAAATATGCATAATAAATACTCCTAAATATATCGGATATATAGGAGTCTTAGTAGAGCCTACGGCTCCCCTAGTGGAAACTTTTTTCTGGAAGCATGACGTCACAAGTGGGGGCATGGTTTAACGTTTGGATTTTAGTAAACTTTATTTTCTGGTGAGCGTTGGAGTGCGCATATTTCTTCAATTGACTCATACCGCCCGACCTACCGGAAGGTGTAAAATATCTACTTATATAACCGGAACAGTTCCATTCATCTTAGACCAGAACCCAGTGGGGTGAGACATTCACAAAGACCGTACCCTCCTTTCCATGCCACCAATCTTTTTAAAGAACTTTCGGACCCACAGATTTAACGTGCCCGTACTCTGCCTAAACACGAGACTAATTTTTAGTACATATATTAATCAAACTCGGGTCCTCCGAGTGCAATTCCCGTGCCCTAACCATTGGGCTATCCCGCCCCGGAGCACGCGTCTACGCATGCGCTGTTTGGAACGAAGCACTATCTTAAATACCTTGTATTAGCAGCATAAATGAATTCCTGCTTTGTATCTTGCAAACGCTGGGCAATTAGTTCAATTATATATCTATCTATCTATCTATCTATATATATATATATATATATATATATATATATATATATATATATATATATATATATATATATATATATATATACATATATATATATGTAAATATATATATATATATATATATATATATATATATATATATATATATATATATATACATATATCCTTGCCTTGTACACATGTATAGCGTTTGTGCTTGATTTCGTTTGTTATTCTTTTTTCGATTCCACACCTTTGTATTGATACTTTTCATTGACTTGTTGTTTCGATATTTATTTTATTTACTTGTTTTTTTATTTTTTTCCATTTGCTTGAGGATTTGTAGATTTATACTTTTATTTCGTAAGCCTGTTAGATATTTGAATTTTCGTGTTACAGCTTCTCACTTTCCTTTCATTGGATCTTCAAATCTTTTTCTTATATATATATTCTTTATTTCCTATATATATATATATATATATATATATATATATATATATATATATATATATATATATATATATATATATATATATATATATATATATATATATATATATATATATATATTGAAATGTAATAATAAGAATTATGTAAAAATAAAAATAAAAAAAATAAAAATACAATTCAAGTAATATTAACATCACCATAGAAGCAAATTCACGGCCATAATGCCGATAAGAGAAAAGAACAGAACCTTCCCAAATTCGATGATTAATCAGAGTTAAATTCATCTTCAGGTCTGAGTATTTAATTCTAATTAACCCAAACAAATGCCTGTTTCAGATTAAGCAATAGTACATTACTATAAATGCTTAAACTCAGACTACAGGCATCAAAAAATGAAAAAATGAAAAAAGGATACATTAAGAAAATGGATTACCATGCGGCATGAACCCTTCTTCTTCTACCACGTGTATACACGATCAACCTCAACAGCTAAATCTAGAAGCACCGGAATGAACAAGTCGAAATTCTACCAGGGAGGCAGTACGAACGTTCACGGAAATACTCCCAAACCCGTCCAATGAGTCTAAGCTGGAGACTGGACAAGCAATTCAGAATACAACTTCCCAAACATACAGAACTGAATATGAATATGAATCAAAGATGAAAATTCCTACTAAACAAGTAATTCATAGGAAAACTGGATAATCGAGAATGCCACTATACACCATTATAAGGGCGCTCAAAACGTAGTTTCAATACTGACAAAAGTTACATTTTTTTGCGAAAATAAAATTCAAAGCATTAATGTTAATGCATCTTATTTTCCGATTTTTTGATTTTTCTAATGTTTTTGACTTTGTTTATTATTTTTCATTTTTATTTATTTATATAATTAATAAATAATTATATATAATATATATATATATATATATATATATATATATATTTTTTTTTTTTTTCCCTCTCTCTCTCTCTCCTGTATGTTAGTCACTATAATTGGGAATGTTTTCTAGGATGTTATCGAGTGAAATTTGATACACTGAGTTGATAATTTTAATAACAAACTTGGGGGGATATGCATTATTAGTCGCTGTACTCAATAATTCCATAAAGTGCGCTAATCTATAATATTCATCACAAATTTTATTGATTCTAAGAGCCTGGTTTATTATAATATTTCTAAATACTGATATATGCAGACAAGAGTCAAAATGTTGAATTTTTGATGTATTAAATTTAAAATCCTGTCTTTTATCATACAAGTTTATAACCATATTACAATTTTGTAAATTTAAATTTAAATCTAAAAAGTTTTCAACATTTGTGTCATTATTACTTGCATTTAATTGTAAATTTTTTGGATAAAAGTTTAATACTATAGGGATATTATTATTTGGGGATACACATAAAATGCCATCTAAATATCTAAACATGTGCATATT
This sequence comes from Amaurobius ferox, assembly GCA_951213105.1. Lineage (NCBI taxonomy): Eukaryota > Metazoa > Arthropoda > Arachnida > Araneae > Amaurobiidae > Amaurobius > Amaurobius ferox. Next base: position 94,353,540 of record OX578154.1, read on the forward strand.
ATGCAAGCTTGGATTAATGTTTTTTTCATAGAAGAATAAATACAGATTAGCTAACAATGATAAGGCACACCCCCCTTGTGGGATACCAACCTGTTGTTTAAAAATAGTTCCACCATGTTGAATATAATTCTCATAAAGAGTGAAGTTAAGTAATTTTTTAAAAAGAAAATTTGAATATTTTAGGTTGATATTATATTTTTCAAAAATTCCTAAATTAATTCTATACAGATCATCCATATTAATATTATTAAACAAATCTTTGAAATCAAAGGTATAAATACTACGAATATTAGTAAGAGTTTTCAATTTCTTAACTACTTCAAAACTGTTTTTTACAATATGACAATTATTTGTGATTTCATCTGACAAGGATACTTCATGTAATATCTTTAATAATAATTTTCCAGCATTAGTAATGTAAGAATTATGCCCACTGGTAATGGTTCGAAAAGCAACATGGGATTTATGAAACTTGGGTACTAAAACAATATATGGAATGTTATTACAACTATTTTTTAGATGGATTTGCTTATATTTGGCTGATATTCTATTGTATAAGATTTTAAGGTTAGTTTTATGTAAATTATAGATTTGATTATTAAGTAAGTGTGACTGAAATATATATATATATATATATATATATATATATATATATATATATATATATATATATATATATATGTATATATACATATATGGAGGTTAGGTATTTGTATTTGTAGTTCGTATATTTTAAGTAGGTTTAGTTTTGTGTCGTTTCAATTATATTGCTCTTATGTTGGGGGATTTTTTCATTTTACGTTTGATATATGCTTCGTATGGGCGTCTTCTGTTTCGACGTTGAACTGAATTTAACCGCAGGTAGTGCATGGCTCCGTGAGTGTTGCCATTGGTGGAGAAGTCGACTTGTAAACGGGAACTAGGGGTCACAATCCCCCTAGGCCTTTTATGTATTACCTGTTGGCTGACTTCGTGTCCAATCTTTCAATTTTTACTATTATACTTTTCTGGGCTATTTCAAGCTGCATTGCGCTTATTGGTCTAGATAACTGTTTTTGTACTATTTGTACTATGTTAGATTCTGTTATATGACATTCTATTATGTGTGTTATACGTACATGTTGCATTGCGCATAGTATAGCATATGGTTAGTGGGATACTACTCGGACTGCAGCCGTGTTGTCTGTGGTCTTCAGTGTGACGTTGGGATGGCTGATGCCCGTCGGAGGAGTGTATTGAAGTAGGGGTGAGTGTCTTCAGATGTAAGAGATGTTTTATTAACTTTATTGTATGTTTTTAGATTAATGACATAATAATGTATAATTATGGATTTTTTATATATTATGCATATTGTATGGACAAAGAGCTCATGCTCTTGTTGAATTTTACTTATCGTTAATTATTTTAGAAATAACGTAACAATTTTAATTGTTATATTGTAAAAATTAATGGTTTTATAATAAAAAATAATAAAAATTTAAAATCATGATAAAAATCAAATAAAATGTGGTAAAATTTTTCTTCCTGAGGATAGATCTTTGAGCTTTGTAGGTATGTGAAATGATGGGAAATCATCACTGTTTGTTTAAGTATTATATCGGAATGCGAAAGAGGCTATTATGAGGTAATGTAAATAGGAACATCTGTTCATGTAATTATGGATCAGAGTAGAATACATTTTCTACTCCATTATACGAGTATAAATTATTAATTACTTTTTATGATGAATACAAAATTATATAAATAGCGACTGGCAACGATATATTTATTTATAATTCATATATTGGCTCGGTGGCACAGTAATAAGGGTACACTGTGTGATCGTCAAAACGCTACCTTTATGAGCACTATTTTACACTATTTTCGCAAAAGCCAAAGTATATCAAAGGAAGGAATCAAAAATAATGTATTGAACGAATCTTGTTCTCAGGATAAATATATAAATGTTATTAATAATGACGATCCTTACAAACGCAAATACCATTTCAAGAATATGATGAAATTTAAATTTAGTAAGTGTGCATCCAACAGATGTAAGCTATGTCCTGTAGCGGCAAGTGAACAGATAACTTATGGTCAGCACAGTTATAGAACATTTTGTAAAGTTTTTAACTGCATATATTCAATAACATGTGGTACATGCAAGAAAAAATATATTGGGCAGGCTAAGAATCCTCTGCATTTAAGGATAAATCTTCACAGAAGTCAGATAAAGCATTATAAAAATCAGTCTTCACAGCATGATAATATAGAATTAAGTCACTTTAAGCATCATGGATTTGAAAATATTATCTATATAAATAAAAATGAAAATCTGTCTGTCTGTCTGTCTGTCTGTCTGTCTGTCTGTTTGTCCCATCATCACGGGAGAACGGCTGAACCGAATTTGATGAAATTTTGTGGGTAGCCTGGAAATAGTCCCACTTAAAATTTAGTCTATATATGGAGTTTCTACAATCAGTGGTTCTCGAGATATTAGTAAAAAACGATATTTTCGTTTGTCTCATCATCACGGGAGAACGGCTGAATCGAATTTGATGAAATTTTGTGGATAGCCTTTACATAGCCCCCCATAAATTTAGCCCAAGTTTCGAGTATCTAAGACCAGGGGTTGTCGAGATATAAATGAAAAACGAAACTTTTTATATAGGAGTTCTACTCTCCAACTCCGTGGTTTAGCCAAACAGAAAGGATAAAAATCGTTTGTTTAAAACGTCAAAGGGAATTAAAACTTTATTTTTGAGTTTGATGCAGGATTTTTGCATTAAATAGTCACTATCTGAAAGCATGAATTGTTTGAAACATGAATTTAAATGGGAAAATCTACCTCCATGTTTTATATTTCACAATTTCACAAGCTTTTACTCAACGATTAGAAGTATAAAGAAATGAAAATGGTTATTTAATTTCGCATTTTATGAGGAAGATTCTATCTTATATCATGTTGCTCGACAAAGGAATGGAATTAAATGTGTTTGTTAATGATTATTATTATTTTTTCGATTTGAATAATAAATAAATGGATATTAAAATATATCTTATAAATGAACGGTTTGATTTTTTTTTTTAATTATATTAATTGCGAACAGCATACACTACTTTCATGTATTTTAGCAAAGAGGTTTTAAGCTTATATATTGTGTTTAGCTAATAAACTTATATTCTGTTTATCCAATAAATTCATTTATCCAATTGTTTAAAGAGAAAAAGAGTAGAATGGGTATCTTCTAATAATATTTTAGTGTTTTCATTTAGTATATACAAACTGGATCCCGATATTTTATTCAGATCTGCGAATTTAGAGCTACGAATTTGGCTGGATATCGCTAACTTGGCAAATTTCTTAAAAGTTGCCAAATTGATTGAAATGTCCTCAAATTGATAAAAATGACGTAAATCAATGAATTTTATTTTGTTTTGTTAAAAGATAGTACTGAAATGGTGTTTCGTTAGCATTTGTCTGTCAGTCCAACCGCCCTACTTAGTAACCCATTTAGCAAATTTTTAAAATGTCACCAAATTGATAAAAATATTTATAAATCCATAAAAATATTTTGAAATTGATAAATTGCCCTAAATAAACGAAATTGTGTTTTTTTAGGGGATAATATTTTGATGATGGTTCGTCAATTTATCGCCAAGTGGGACTGTCAGTTCTACAGTCCCACTTGGCGATAAATTTGGCGATTTTTTAAAATGTCGCCAAACCTTCATTAGAGATATTCAGACGATATTTTGACCACCAATTTATTTGAACCAAATCATAACATGTCGCTTAACAACGGATTTAAATTTAATGTGTTTATGAGGAAGAAGATTTTTATTAAATCTTTTCCGATTTTAATGATGAAGATATGGATATAAAATAAATTTCATTGCCATCGTATTTTTGACTGCATAATATCAATTACGATCTTTATGTTTAAACATTATTATTATTGATGTTTTCGGGGATTTTTGATTCAGAGATTATTGATATTTTCAATTTCTTAAAGCATTGTTTTATTGCGGCAAAAATTGTTGAAACTCATATATTGTACGTTGTACGAGTAATCTTTTACAAATGCACGGGTATATCTTCTAATGTAAGAGAATATAAGTAGTACATGTATATTGGCATATATTGGAATCAAGTCTTCCGGTATGAAGATCACGGGGATTATTGATATTTTTAATTTATTAAGTAATCTGTTATATATTGGCAAAAATTTTTCAAACTAAATATTATAATACGGGTAATCTTTTACTAACACTAGGACATATCTTCTAATCTATGACATTATAAGTAGTACGGGTTTATCTTCCCATATAATTTTAGCACGTTCATTTGGACACATATTGCAATTAATTACTGCCTACTGGTTTAAAGATTACGGATTTATTGATATTTTCAATTTATATATGTAATCTACTAATACAGGTTATATCTTCTAATATACGCGTATATAAGTAGTACGGGTCCCATACAATACGCTATTATTTTGCATATATTGATTCAATTCCATACTTTTTATAAATTTGCTTACAAAAAAGGCCAGGATATTTTATTCTTCAGATCTACCCGTGAAGATAATTTTGTATAGTGAGAACAGAGATCCTTAGGTTTCTTTTTAGGAGCATTGTATTAAATATTTTAACAGAATATTTTGATTAAACATGTCATTTAGTATACTATAGGAATTTGCACATGATTGTGAATTTTAAGTTTATTTATATTATATACTCCGTACGAAGAACGGGTATGCTGCTAGTTGTTAATATAATTGATTTTGTAACCAAACATAACGAACGAATGTGGTGGGAAAACGTCCACATCAATCAATTTATGACATCATATCCATATGGACTTAATACCTTACTGTATAGTGAAAGTAATGATTTAAGTAAATGCAGGGATGGAAGTAAGCCATCAATAATGAAGCGTAATATAGCTTATTCAGTTACAAGGCAAAAACGTGGACAGAAATCACATCGTACTACATATCTGAATACACTAGTAAAAATCGATGCATTATTTGCACAATTCTACAGTGATCTTGGCATTAAAAATATTTGGATCAAAAATACAGTTTATGGTATACGAAAGCGATTCTTATTACGTGTATGGCATAATTATAAGGATAAACAATTTGATTATGCACCCTGTGATAAGATCGATTGCATTAATAACTGGTATGCAATATTTCTTGATATGATTAAAATGCGAGCAGCACAATATAACATCAACTTAAATCAAGAAATTAATGCAATACAACATAAAGAATATTTAATGACAACTTTTAAAAATAGAGCTTTTAATAATGTTCCTTTTAAAAAGATTTTAGACTATCATCAAAGACACTTTCCTATTAGAAGAATTAATATTTGTATATCATACCGTTATGTGTTGACAATGGGACGTAAGATATATAATTACAATAAAATTGGTAAGAATATGGGACAATATGAAAATCTGATGTGTCAGTGTACATCAAGCCCATTTATAGATGATGATCATAAACACATAGTGACTGGCGATTTGAACGTGATTAATACGAGTCAACTACGAAAAGCATTTGATAAAGGTGCTAAATTCAGGTCAGAGGAATTTAATGATATATATGGGAATTATTATAAAGAATTGAAGGAATTTATATATAATATGGCAATAAAATACAGTTTGCCTATGAATGCATTTGATGAATGGCGAGATCGAGTAAATTTTCAATTTCGTCGATTTTATCAACCTTCAATTCAAAAACGAGAAGAGAGTAATGTAAATCGTGACGAACTGAATGATTTATGGAACAAATATGCAGTTACCTACACAGACAAGGCAGCATCTAATTTCACTTTCACATGCATAGCATACTATATGAAGATTCTTAAAGAAAGTTATCAAGATGAGGAAATCTATAAAAAGCTCAATGTGCAACATAATGAAATTAATAATCGAATTTGTGCACTTCATAAGCGAATTGGAATTGATTTGAAACATATACGCTACCCGTATTTGGTCTTGATACCCAAACTTCACAAAAAACCAGTGAAGTTTCGTCCAGTTACAGTGGCATTTAAAACTTATACCACAAGGGCTAATACGCTACTGAAGTCATATCTACAACCTGTAATGAATCATATTTCAAAATGGTTCCGTCATGATAAAAAACAGCGATCAAGTTTTGGGAATTTTGAACAAACTACCTGCTAACCAATTATATAGAAGCTATGATTTCCAAGATCTATTCAGTAATATAAATTTGGAGGATCTATATAGTATATTGACGCAAATACATGAGACATTTGAATTACAACAAAGTGTCACAATTCAAAAGTTTAAACACGTTTTGGACATCGTATTGTATGAAAATATATTGTATAATGGTACTGAATATTACAAACAAATTAAAGGCGTGCCAATGGGTGGAGGGTGCTCGACATTATTAGCAAATATATATTTGCACCATTATGAACAAGGAAATCACTTTATAAACGAAATGGTATACTTTCGATTTATTGATGACATCTTCATAGCATACGAAAACACAGGAGACGGGTATGAATTTGATTTTTCCTTTTATCCAGCTTGCTTGAATCTTATTGAGAATATCTCGGATAAAACAAAGGCAATCAACTATCTGGATATAAGTATACATTTAACACCTAGCAAGACAACGTATTATACTATTTATGATAAAAGAAGACAGTACAGTTTTAGAATACATTATATAATTAACTGGTATTCTAATTTAAGTATCAGGATATTTCGCAATATAGTCATTAATCACTTTAAACGTAGTAAAAGAATGCATTCTTATGGACAGGATAGGATCAAAAATGATTCTATATTTATTAAGGAAGCAATAACAGAAAATTATCCTTTAATATTTATTTGTCAGTGTTACAATGTGGTACATAGTAAAGTTTTCGATGCGTTCAGTAAGGATTTTGGCAACACCTTTATTTCAGGAAATAAAATGGCATCGATACAGCGAGGAAATATTTAAGCGTGTAAAATTGACGTGAATGATTTGGATGGAGGTTAGGTATTTGTATTTGTAGTTCGTATATTTTAAGTAGGTTTAGTTTTGTGTCGTTTAAATTATATTGCTCTTATGTTGGGGGATTTTTTCATTTTACGTTTGATATATGCTTCGTATGGGCGTCTTCTGTTTCGACGTTGAACTGAATTTAACCGCAGGTAATGCATGGCTCCGTGAGTGTTGCCATTGGTGGAGAAGTCGACTTGTAAACGGGAACTAGGGGTCACAATCCCCCTAGGCCTTTTATGTATTACCTGTTGGCTGACTTCGTGTCCAATCTTTCAATTTTTACTATTATATATATGAATATATATATATATATATATGTATGTATATATATATATATATGTATGTATTTATATATATGTATATATTTATATATATATATATGTATATATATATGTATATATATATATGCATATATATATATATATATATATATATATATATATATATATATATATATATATATATATTTATATATGTGTGTGTGTGTGTGTGTACAGAGAGAGAGCAAGACAGAGATATTTCTTGATTAAATAATTTCATATTAATATTCACTTTAAATTTTCTCACCTGTAACAATTCCTTTAGCTACGATTGGCAGTCTTGTCATTGTTCTCAGCCATCTTAAGTCGGCAAAGGTCATCTGTTTCGGCATTAAAGTATCAAAGGTTTCAGGAAAATTTGACATTCTAAAAGCAATGGAATGATACTTGATGAATGATAGTTGGAATAAACATTTATTTAAAATAATGTCAGATGGAATAAAATATATTTAGAAGCAAGGTGATTAAAAGCGTCTAAAAATTATTCGTAAAATAAAAGTATGCATTAATAGATATGAAAAAATTGAAATTTACTCATATGTGATAAAAAGAGTGATGTTTTTCAGTCATTAAAATTATTTACAAATTGCAGTCAACCATCCTATAACGCGATTATTTCGTACCGCGTTATATGGAAACCGCGTTGTAAGAAACTCAGATTAGTGCAAATCAGATTAATTCGTAACGTGTTATATGGAAACCTCAAACCGCGTTATAAAAGACTCAGAATTAGTACAAAACATCCGTACCACTTTATATAGAAACCGCATTAAGTGAAACACAGAACATATAAATCAGGCTGATTCGTTCTACGTTATATAAAACTGCATTTTAGAGCACCATGTATTGATGAATACGGTTGTGAAATATTAGTTAATAAATACAAAATGTAACAAATATATATTTACATATTTCGAATTACTTTTATAGAGCTTAAAACTTCATATAAGAAAATTAAACAAACAATGTGAAATATAAATTTCATAACTTTTTTCCAACATAAATCCTATTTAATTTCATTACCGCTGTCAAATATTAGTGGCCTAATTCTTTTTCTTTTAATATCCTGTTCAATTTGCATATTTTCATTTTCATTTTCAAATGTAGTTTTATTTTGTAACTCTACCAAAAACTCTCTATAAGGAGCTAATCAATTTTGTAATTCTTTTTTAAACTTTGCACTTCGCAGGGTAGAAGGATTATTTTCAATGAAGTAATTTTCTAATTGTTTACCCAAATCCAGTCCCCTTTTCACATCATTTAAATTGAAATTTGCAACCCATTCTTTATCCATATTTTCGTCTAACAATGCATTTGAGGGGGAATGTATTAATATTTTTACAGGGAATTTCCCTGATAACTGATTGAGAAATGGTGATATATGTGGATGAAAAAACATGGGAATTCTCCATTAATTTCAATCGTAAAAGTGTAATAAAAACATTCATGCTATAGAGAGACTGCTTAAGCTAATTGAGTTGTAATATAGAGAAATCGCGTTATAAAACTACCGCATTCTATGGAAAACGCGTTTTAAGAAGTACCGCGATTTGAGAGGGCTGTAGCATTTTTTTATCCGCGTTATATGGAAACCGCATTATGAGAGTACTGCATTATAGGAGGGTTGATTATAGTATAAAATGATGTATTACTTTCCTTATATACATAATGTATAAGGAAAGTATTGTGACGGGGTCGAAAATTCGAATTCGAGTTTTCGACATGAGAACACGTTTCAAGCATCCCTGATCACGAATCAAACATTTTTGCAGTGATGCCTGTGTGTGTGTGTGAAAGTATGTGTGTGTGTGTGTGAAAGTATGTGTGTGTGTGTGAAAGTATGTGTGTGTGTGTGTGTGTGTCAGTGAGCCTGTGGAGACGATAACTGACGAACGAATGGACTGATTCGAACGAAATTTGGGAAAAAAATCGCAATCCGTAAACACTGGAAGCCTATTGTTTTTATACCAAATCGAATGTCCAGAACCCCCCAAAATTTTCGAGTGAAATTTTGAAGAATCGTCAAAACCGAAAGTAAAGTTACGCAAATAGACATTTCTTATGTAATTTTTCATTAAAAAACGATTGACATAAATTTTAGAACGCTAACATGAACCGTTCTCGAGATATCGCACATTTTTCAAAAAAATTATCCAAAAGTCATATAAAATAGAGAAGAAGTATTTCCTATTGAGAAACATGTTCACTTTTCATATGTAATACCATGCGATAAATTGGGTGACATCATTCTCGTGGATCTAGCTCGTTCCATTCATGGGAAAATATACTTTAAATAATATTTTTGTACTTGAACGCCAATAGCCATTTATCTGCTGTAAGAATAACTTATTTCTTTGTCCATAACGCTTGGCGAGAATTTGGCGGAATGTCGCCAACTTAGCGACTTTTTGAAATGTTGCCAAATTAACGAAAATCTCGCCAAATTGTCGCTAAATCAATGAAAATGACGATTAATTGTCGAAAATTCAATATCTTGGAAAGAATATTAGTATCTACTATAAGAAAAACCTATTTTTTTACTGTAAAAGTAGTAAATTCATTACATTATATAAGGAAAGTCATGTGTTGTTCACATCAGATTTTTTTACTTTAAAAGTAGTAAATATATTGCATTATATAAGGAAAGTCATATGTTGCTCACATCAGATTTTTTTGCTTTAAATCAGTTAGTACGATGCTGTAAAAGTGTATCGCGAGTAAATCATCTGACCAACCTCTGTTGGTTTATTTCATTCAGTCTGAAATAAACCAAATTAGATGTTTATAGTACTGTCGAATCTGCTTTAAACGTAATTCAGTTCACCGGAAGAATTTTTCGTTTTAAAAACTGTTCAGTTTCTTGCAGATCATTTCATGAAAAGCTAAGTTTAAAAGTTTAGCTGGAAATGTTGATAGTCCATATGTAATTCCTCACCCATACATCAGACTTTAAAAATTCTGAAACATGTATCTAGATACATCTGATTAATATTATATTACACAATAATAGCTAATTTAATCATTTTAAGTATGTACTATATACGTACATTTCTGCATACTGCGATAACAGGAGTATTGAATGTAAATAAGAATATAGTATACCCCATGTCCTTAGCTACCGCTTATTACCATACCTTACAGCCAATATATTACTGCTTACCATAAAATAAAAAAAAATAAAAAAATGTAGGATTAACTTTCGAGATAATCGAACATAGGTTCTTGTTCGTGTGTCTTACTAATGATATAACTTTCATTCAAAATAGTGTTTGCTGACTGTGCTGCCTTTGTATTTTGTATTTTTAATTGTGTGTATTTTGCATCTTTTTATTGAGTTGTTATAATATTTTGCATTTGCATGTCTGCTAGTATAATTGAGTTTTCCATTGAATCTGCTCTATGCATCTTGATTAAAAAATAAAAAAATAAAATAAAGATAATTGTTGTACAACAAAATGTAAAATGTATATGGTAGGAATGCATAAAAATATGATGTGGGCAGCACACGACTTTCCCTGCAGATTTATATCCACGATATCTCTATTTCAATTAAATTTAATTCACTTTTAATTCAATTTTTGTTCTCATTTGATAACTGGACTTATTTTTAAAAGTGGCGTGGAGAAGATACGAAAAAAACTAATATATCTCGAGAACGGATAGTATTAGTGTAATGGGGTTGGTCTTACTATTTTCTTCGTTAAAAATTACGTATTAAACAAGCATTTAATGGATATATTTGAGCATACGTAGCTTTTTAGTTTAGATTTTGACAATTTTTGAGAGCCATTCTGCAAAAAAAGGCAGGTTATTTTTTTCTGAATTGTACCAAAATCTAATCAGCGCCAGAGTCACCTATACATGACTTATCTACCGAATTTTGTGAAATTCGGTGCATTAGTTTTTTAGCTAGAGTGGATACAAGCTTTTGCGGGCCATTTCGCAAAAAAGGCGGGCACTTTTATCTCGAATCGTACCCAAAACTAATCAGCACCAGACTCGCCTACAAGTGACTTACCTACAAAATTTTGTAAAATTCGGTGTATTAGATTTTTAGTTAGAGTGGATACAAAATCTGCACAGACAGACAGACAGACACACAGACAGGCATACAGACAGACACACAGACAGACACATAGACACACACACAGACGTCACGCTAAAAATGGTTTTTTCGTATTCTAGAAGTCTTAAAACGTGTAGATCCGTCGAAAACTCGAGTTGCGATTTTCGACATGATTCCAATACTTTCCCTATACTTTACCATGTATTGCAGGGAAAGTAAAAAAAAATTGATGTGGGCAGCACATGACTTTCCCTGCAGACTTATATTCACGTTCTCTTTATTTTAATTACATTTAATTTACTTTTAATTCAAATTTCGTTCTCATTCGGTAACAGGACTTATTATCAAAGGTGACGTAGAGAAAATACGAAAAACTAAAATATCTCGAGAACGGCTAGTCCTAGTGTAATGGGGTTAGTCTTATTCTTTTCGTCGTTAAAAATTACGTATTAAACGAGCAAGTAATGGATAAATTTGAATATACCTATTTCTTTAGTTTAGATTTTGATGATTTTTGTGGGCCATTTTGCAAAAAAAGGCAGGTTATTTTTCATCGAATCGTACCAAAATCTAATCAGCACCAGGGTCCCCTACATGTGACTCATCTACAGAATTTTGTGAAATTCAGTTCATTAGTTTTTCAGTTAGAGTGGATACAAACTTTTGCGGGCCATTTCGCATAAAAACGCGGGTTCTTTTATTCCGAATCGTACCTAAAACTAATCAGCACCAGAGTCTCCCACAAGTGACTTACCAACCAAATTCTATGAAATTCGGTCAATTAGTTTTTTAGTTAGAGTGGATAAAAAATCTGCTCAGACAGACACACAGACAGACAGACAGACACACAGACAGACAGACAGACACACAGACACACACACAGACGTCACGCTAAAAATGGTTTTTTCGTATTCTAGAGGTCTCGAAACGTGTGGATCCGTCGAAAACTCGAGTTGCGATTTTCGGCATGATTCCAATACTTTCCCTATACATTACCATGTATTGCAGGGAAAGTAAAAAATCTGATGTGGGCAGCATATGATTTTCCCTGCAGACTTATATCCACGTTCTCTTCATTTTAATTAAATTTATTTCACTTTTAATTTAATTTTCGTTCTCATTTGGTAACCGGACTTATTTTCAAAGGTGGCGTAGAGAAAATACGAAAAACTAAAATATCTCAAGAACGGCTGGTCCTAATGTAATGGGGTTGGCCTTATTCTTTTCTTCGGGAAAAATTATGTATTAAACAAGCATTTAATGGATATATTTGAGCATACGTAGTTCTTTAGTTTAGATTTGGACGATTTTTGCGGGGCATTTTGCAGAAAAATGCAGGTTATTTTATCCGAATCATACCAAAATCAAATCAACACCAGAGTGACCCACAAAAGACTCATCTACCGAATTTTGTGAAATCTTGTCCATTAGTTTTTTAGTTAGATTGGATACAAACTTTTGCGGGTTATTTCGCAAAAATAGGCGGGTTCTTTTATCCCGAATCGTACCCAAAACTAATCAGCACCAGACTCGCCAACAAGTGACTTACCTACCAAATTTTGTGAAATTCGGTCTATTAGTTTTTTAGTTACAGTGGATACAAAATCTGCACGCACAGACACACACACGACGTCACGCTAAAAATGGTTTTTTCGTATACTAGAGGTCTCGAAACGTGTAGATCCGTCGAAAACTCGAGTTGCGATTTTCGGCATGATTCCAATACTTTCCCTATACATTACCATGTATTGCAGGGAAAGTAAAAATCTGATGTGGGCAACACATGACTTTCCCTGCAGGCTTATATTCACGTTCTTTTTATTTTTATTACATTTAATTAACTTTTAATTCAATATTCTTTCTCATTTGATAACTGGACTTGTTTTCAAAGGTGGCGTAGAGAAAATACGAAAAAACTAAAATATCTCGAGAACGGCTAGTCCTAGTGTAATGATGTTGGTCTTTTTCTTTTCTTCGTTAAAAATTACGTATTAAACAAGCATTTTATGGATATATTTGAGCATACGTAGTATTTTATTTTAGATTTTGGCGATTTTTGCCGCCCATTTTTCAAAGAAAGGCAGGTTATTTTTTTCCAAATCATACCAAAATCTAATCAGCCCCAGAGTGTCCTACAAGTCACTTACCTACCGAATTTTGTGGAATTCGGTCCATTAATTTTTCAGCTAGAGTGGATAAAAGCTTTTGCGGGCCATTTCGAAAAAAAAGCGGGTTCTTTTATCTCGAATCGTATCCAAAACTCATCAGCACCAGATTCGCAAACAAGTAACTTACCAAATTTTATGAAATTCGGTCAATTACTTTTTTAGTTAGAGAGGATACAAAATCAGCACAGACAGACAGACAGACACACAGACACACATACAGACAGACACACAAACACACATACAGACAGACCCACAAACAGACAGACACATAGACAGACACACAGACACACACACACACAGACGTCATGCTAAAAATAGTTTTTTCGTATTCTAGAGGTCTCGAAACGTGTAGATCCGTCGAAAACTTGAGTTGCGATTTTCGACATGATTCTAATACTTTCCCTATACATTACCATGTATTGCAGGGAAAGTAAAAATCTGATGTGGGCAGCACATGACTTTCCCTGCAGACTTATATTAAGGTTTTCTATATTTTAATTAAATTCATTTCACTTTTAATTCAATTTTCGTTCTCATTCGGTAACCGGACTTATTTTCAAAGGTGGCGTAGAGAAAATACGGAAAACTAAAATATCTCGAGAACGGCTAATCCTAGTGTAATGGGGTCGGTCTTATTATTTTCGTCGTTAAAAATTACGTATTAAACGAGCATTTAATGGATATATTTGAGTGTACCCAGTTCTTTAGTTTAGATTTTGGCTATTTTTGCCAGCCATTTTGCATAAAAAGGCAGGTTATTTTTTTTTAATCGTACCAAAATCTAATCAGTACCAGAGTAACCCACAAGTGACTCATCTACCGAATTTTGTGAAATTGGGTTCAGTAGTTTTTCAGTTAGAGTGGATAAAAGCTTTTGCGGGCCATTTCGCAAAAAAAAGGCGGGTTCTTTTATTCCAAATCGTACCCAAAACTAATCAGCACCAGACTCTCTCACAAATGACTTACCTACCAAATTTTGTGAAATTCGGTCTATTAGTTTTTTAGTTAGAGTGGATACAAAATCTGCACAGACAGACAGACAGACACACAGATAGACACACAGACAGACACACAGACACACAGACACACACACAGACGTCACGCTAAAAATGGTTTTTTCGTATTCTGGAGGTCTCGAAAAGTGTAGATCCGTCGAAAACTCGAGTTGCGATTTTCGGCATGATTCCAATACTTTCCCTATACATTACCATGTATTGCAGGGAAAGTAAAAATCTGATGTGGGCAGCACATGACTTTCCCGGCAGACTAATATTCACGTTCTATTTATTTAAATTAAATTTATTTCATTTTACTTTCCTTGCAATACATGGTAATGTATAGGGAAAGTATTGGAATCATGTCGAAAATCGCAACTTGAGTTTTCGACGGATCTACTCGTTTCGAGACCTCTAGAATATGAAAAAACTATTTTTAGCGTGACGTATGTGTGTGTGTCTGTGTGTCTGTGTGTCTGTATGTCTGTGTGTCTGTGTGTCTGTCTGTGTGTCTGTCTGTCTGTGCAGATTTTTTATCCACTCTAACTAAAAAACTAATTGACCGAATTTCATAAAATTTGGTAGGTAAGTTACTTGTGCACGAATCTGGTGCTGATTAGTTTTGGGTATGACTCGGGTTAAAAGAATCCGCCTTTTTTTGCGAAATGGCCCGCAAATGCTTGCATCCACTCTAACTGAAAAACTAATGAACCGAATGTCACAAAATTTGGTAGATAAGTCGCCTGTAGTCCACCTTGGTGCTGATTAGATTTTGGTATAATTCGAAAAAAAATAACCTGCCTTTTTTTGCAAAATGGCCCGCAAAAATCATCAAAATCTAAACTTGAGAACTACGTATACTCAAATATAGCTATTAAATGCTTGTTTAATACGTAATTTTTAGCGAAGAAAAGAATAAGACCAACCCCATTACACTAGGTCTAGCCGTTCTCGAGATATTGTAGTTTTTCGTATTTTTCCTACACCATTTTTGAAAATAAGTCCAGTTTTCAAATGAGAACGAAAATTGAATTAAAAATGAATTAAATTTAATTTAAATAAATAGAACGTGAATATAAGTCTGCTGGGAAAGTCATGTGCTGCCCACATCAGATTTTTTAATTCAATTTTCGTTCTCATTTGAAAACTGGACTTATTTTCAAAAATGGTGTAGGAAAAATACGAAAAACTAAAATATCTCGAGAACGACTAGTCCTAGAGTAACAGGGTTGGTCTTATTCTTTTCTTCGCTAAAAATTACGTATTAAACAAGCATTTAATGGCTATATTTGAGCATACGTAGTTCTTAAGTTCAAATTTTGATGATTTTTGCGGGCCATTTTACAAAAAAAGGCAGGTAATTTTTTTTCGAATTATACCAAAATCTAATCAGCACCAGGATGTTCTACAAGCGACTTATGTACCAAATTTTGTGAAATTCGGTCCATTAGTTTTTCAGTTTGAGTGGATACAATCTTTTGCGGGCCATTTCGCAAAAAAAGGCGGGTTCTTTTAAACCGAGTCATACCCAAAATAATCAGCACCAGATTCGTGCACAAGTGACTCACCTACCAAATTTAATGAAATTCGGTCAATTAGTTTTTTAGTTAAAGTGGATACAATATCTGCACAGACAGACAGACACACAGACAGACACACAGACACACAGACAGACAGACACACAGACACACAGACACACACACAGACGTCACGCTAAAATTAGTTTTTTCGTATTCTAGAGGTCTCGAAAGTGTAGAACCGTCGAAAACTCGAGTTGCGATTTTCGACATGATTCCAATACTTTCCCTATACATTACCATGTATTGCGGGGAAAGTAAAAAGGATGACCCCAAAGACGTATGATTTTTCGTATTACTTAAATGTGAGACCTCAATACTCAAATGAACACTGCTATTACTTCTGCTGTTTGTTGCTATCTTTAAACAGTACAAACTACAAGATGTCCCTATGGTATCAAATAAAGTACAATTACAGCAGAATGAACAAATAAATTGTGAATGCCAACTAATTGTAAATGTCAGAATTTTTCTTTTAAAATACCGAATTTAAAAACTGTGAAGAAGATATTACTATGACACAAAAATATGAAACTTCAGAACGATAAACAAGGATTCGCTTACGGTGTACTGGCTATCTGTCTATTTTTTTTGCCGTCACACATTATTGGGGGATATATGTAAGAATCCACAGTGAGAACAAGAGCTTCGAATCCAGCACTCTCGGCTCTTCTTACAATGTCAAGGGTGTAAGATTGGTTTTCAAATACGTAGATTTGTAGCCATGCATGCCCTTTAGATCCCTTGATGGTTCTTGCGACTTCTTCAATGGGTGTGGTTGAAAAACTGCTCATGATCATCACAGCGCCGATAGCTGCAGCAGCTAAAAAAATATGATTAATGTTTACAAAATATTTATCCAAATCTGCTGTCTTAAATTATGTGTAAATAACAATGCATCGTCAATATGGCATAAATAAATAATTACTATTTTAACTGTCTAGTTAAACCCGCGGGCATTATTCCCTATATAAGTAATTAGCAGCGATTACTCGGCGTTGCCCGGGATTTACGAACCAAAACTCTTTCGGTTGAGCCGTTCTCCCGTGATGCTGGATCATACATACATACATACATACATTTCTTCGTTATATATATGTAGATTCAAATTAATAAAATTTGTTGAGTAAGCCTGTGAAAAATAATTCATGGTGATAGAGTTTTCATTTAAATACATATTTCAAACCTGCGATTTTCAAAAGTGACTAATACGTTCAATAAACTCCTACAAAACTCCTACAAGATGTAATTCACTTTTACATTTTAAACCAATGATTTCTAAACTTTTTCGTTGGGAATCATGGAGTTAGAGAGTAGAACTCCTAGGAAAAAGTTTCGTTTTCCATTAATATCTCGACAACCCCTGGTCATAGAAACTCGAAACTTAGAATAAATTTATGGGGGACTATTTCAAAGCTATCCAAACAATTTCATTAAATTTGGTTCAGCTGTTCTCCCGTGATGATGAGACAAATGAAAGTTTAGTTTTTCATTAATATCGCTACAACCCCTGGTGGTAGAAACTCAAAACATGGACTAAATTTTAAGTGGGGCTATTTCAAGACTACCCACCAAATTTCATCGAAATCGGTTCGGCCGTTCACCAGCGATGCTGGATCATACATACATACATACATACATACATACATACATACTTTTCTTTTTTGTATATGTAGATAAGCAAAAAACACTCAAGAAATTTCCTACTTTTGTTGACTTCGTTTACCGAGTTGAATCGTATATCTCAAATAAAAATTTATAAAAGGATAAGAAATAAAAGAACATCATAGTCCCACTTTCAGTATCTGTTGTCATACGCTACATAAAACTCCATGATTGCATCGCAGTTTTTCACTGTAAAAGAAGTAAAGTCGCTGGATTATTAGGGAACGGGCTGCCTACATCATGGACTCACTTTCAGTATCTGACGTTATACGCTCGTCAAACATCCGTAGTTTATGAAAAAACATCCACAGTTTATGAAATGTTTGTCCGTGATTGAAACACGTTTAGCAACATTTTGTAGCAGCGTTACCCAGAGATAGATAGACAGATCGACAGATAAATCAAAGTGTTTATATTATTAATACCAAAAGTAGAAGATTTTCATGAGTATAAATGAGAAAGTACCAGTACCAACAAGCAAGAACGCATCTGTCAAAAATTGATCAAAGAGCACTTAGTTCATAGTTATTTAATTTTGTTTAGTTAATTTTCATCGTAGTTCACTTATACTATTCTTATTCATCGAGAAAGTGATTGGAATTCTTTTAGTGTTCTGCATACATTCTCCTTGGTTTTTCCTTTCGTTTGTGAAGCATGGTCTGGCAACAATTCCTTACCTCAGTTACGTGATGCAACTCATGGAGTTAGAAAGAATGAGGTAAAACTCATATGCTGAAATGCTTAAAAATGCCTTAATGTTTTGAGAATTATATCCAGGTGTCGCTACTGTTAGTGAAGTAGCTGCTATTGTTAGTCGATTCAACATAAAAGCGTAGTATCTAGTATATGTATTTTGATTATTACTTTCCTTATATACATAATGTATAAGGAAAGTATTGTGACAGGATCGAAAATTCGAATTCGAGTTTTCGACGGGAGAGCACGTTTCAAGAATCCCTTATCACAAATCAAACATTTTTGAAGTAATGTCTGCGTGTGTGTGTATGTGTGTCTGTTAGTGAGTCTGTGGATACTATATTTCACGAACGAATTGAACAATTCGAATGAAATTTGGTACAAAAATCATAATCCTTGAATACTGAAAGCCTATTGTCTTTAAACGCAATCGAATGTTCAGAACCCTCCTAAATATCCGAGTGAAATTTTGAAAAATCATCAAAAAATCAAAACCTTTAATAAAGTTACACAAATAGATATTTCTTATGTAATTTTTTCTTAGAAAACAATTGACATAAACTTTAGAACACTAGCATGAAACGTTCTCGAGATATTGCACATTTTTCAAATAAATTTTTTAAAAAATCCCATAAATAAAAAAATCTATATTAACTGTTCAGAAACACGTTCACTTTTCATATGTAATATCATGCGATAAATTCGGTGACATCATTCTCGTAGATCTAGTTCATTCCATTCATAAGAAAATATACTTTGAGTAAATCATTTGTATTTGAACGCCAACAGTCATTTATCTGCTATAAGAATAACTTATTTCTCCGTCTATAACGCTTGGAGTGATTTTGACGGCGAATTTGGCGAAATGTCGCCAACTTGGCAACTTTTTAAAATATTGCCAAATTAACAAAAAATCTCGCCAAATGGATAAAAATGGCACTGAATTGATGAAAATGACGACAAATTAACGAAAATTCAATATCTTGGAAAGAATATAAGTATCTACTATAAGAATAACCTATTTTTTTGCTGTAAAAGTAGTAAATTCATTGCATTATATAAGGAAGATCGTGTGCTACCCACATCGTGTGCTACCCACATTTTTTTTTAATTAAGGAATTAATATGAGTAAATAAATTTTTTAATTATGAGTATAATTAACCAATATTTTTTCTTAGTTGTAGGATAGAGTACAGAATAGAGGGAGATAAAAATAAATTGAAAGGTAAAATAATGTTGAATAGGTAGGAATATTCTTTATTGTTTATTTCTATTTTGCTTTGCCCTAATAATTTAATTTTACAAAATTATAATTAAATAAAAACGATTTTACACAGAGAGGCAGACGATTTATATTTTGATGACGTTATTTGAGTAAAGTTCATTTAGTGTAACTAGCATGCAGTTAGAAAGAAGGAAATAAAACTCCTGTGGAAGAAATGCTTAAGAATGCCATAATGCTTTGAGAATTACATCTAGGTGTCGCTAGTGTTAGTAAAGTAGCTGCTATTGCTAATTGATATAAAAAAGGCGTAGTATTTAATATATGTATATTTGATTATTTTTTAATGAAAGGTTTGAAGGTACCCTATATAACTATGAATACAATTTGCCCGTATTTTTTTTTATAGTTGTAGGATGCAGAATAGAATCTATGGAGATAAAAATAAATTGAATGGTAAAAAAATGTTGAATACGTAGGAATATTATTTATTTCAGTTCCACTTTGCTTTGCGCTAATAATTTATTTTTTTCAAAATTAAGAGTTTAAATAAATATTTTAGGCTGTTCGCTATAGAAATGCATTCACTTGCTAACCTTACCTCATAGCGACACCTGAATTATTGTCTCAAACGATATTGGCGTTTTAACACTTAACAACATAGTTGAAAAGTGTTTATGACTTTGTTCATTCTGTCTGTCTGTTTGTTCGCACGATAACTGTCTTAAAAATGACTATATCAAAATGAAATTTTAGTATGTTGTTCAGACGGTATGTGGTACATATTAGAATATAAATGAATAATATCACCCAATTAGTTTTGGATTGAACCCGAGTTTAAAGGAATGAAATACATTGAACCCTATGCGATCTAATTTTTCAAACATATTTTAAGCAAATTTAAAATTTACAAATTGCTTCAAAAGTTTTACGAAATATTCAAAGAATCCCATGAGAAATATAAAAAAATTCAAAACATATTTGGTAGCTTTTAAATAAAAATTAAAATAATAATTGCATCCATATCATATGGAGAGATCACGTTACCCACTTCAAAATAATATATGGCATCCATCTTGTGTCAAAATCGTGATTTTTAAAGTTCTTTTAAATTTATATTTAGTGTTGTATCCGTCCTAAAACCGCTTTATTTTTGCTTAATTCCTGTGCATCTATATTCGGAAACAACGCAATTACAATATATTTGAGTTTAAATGATCATCAAACTTTGATTATTTCTACAACGACACCTAATTTTTACTTTTGGAAAATGTAAACACATCAAGCTATAAGATGAGTTGTATAAGAATTGCTGAATTTCTTTAACGCAAAATTATTTAGCTCTGGAGTCTGCAACATGGCTGATATGAATGAAACATTCTTTGATTTTACATGGAGGAGGCGATTGTATAGCAGACTTTTCCGATGAAGTTTTAAACATAGAGTTAAATTACATTTACTTCTATGGTTTTAAGTTTTCAAGTAAAATGCTTGTAGTATTGCGATGAATGAAAGTGTATGAATCAAATATTTACTGGCTTTACATAGAAAACCAGGCGATTTAT